>VDFB02119363.1:0-32494 GCA_007258455.2 Sequoia sempervirens | reverse complement strand
AGTCAAAATTGTTCATAAGATCTTAAGAACTGGTTATTTTTGGTCATCTATGACAAAGGATGTTACATTATTTGTTAAGCATTGTGATGAATGTCAGAGCATGGGAAGACCTACATCAACAATGGAGATGCCATTACAACCTCAGATAGCTCTGGAACCATATGAGAAATGGGGAATTGATTTCATAGGACCTGTTGATCCACCTTCTAGACAACAACAATATTCTAGTTTGTATAGATTATGTCACAAAGTGGGCTGAAGTGAAAGCTTTTCCAACAACAAGAGAAGATAAAGTAGCTGATTTTATGTACAAACATATTCTTCAAAGATTCAGAGCACCAAGGGAGATAATATTAGACCAAGGACCTTAGTTTGTGTCTATTATGATGGAAGATTTTATGCAAAGATATTAGATGACACACAGGAAATACACACCATACCATCCACAGGAAAATGGGAAAGTAGAAATTACTAACCGAGAATTGGAAAATATCTTGACAAAGACTATTTCATTAAGAAAAAAAAATTGGGAAGAAAGGTTAGATGAAGTAGTCTAGGCTTATAATACAACTTGGAAAAAAACCACTAGATTCTCTCCATATGAGTTAGTATATGGGAAAACTCCAGTTATGCCTATTGAGTTTGAATTGTAGACATTAAAGACAACATTGGAAGTTGGTATTGATTTACCTAAGGTAGAGAAAAATAGGATTCTATAGCTGAACCTATTAGATGAAATGAGAATGGAAGCTCTTCAACATACAAAAATGATAAAAAGCAGAAAAAAGAATGGCACGATAAGCATATTGTGACCAAACAATTCAAGAAAGGAGATTGGGCATTACTATTTGTTTCTAGATTCTAGGAGTTTAAAGGGAAGTTTCATACAAGATGGTTAGGACCTTATGATATTGATCAAGTTTTTGAGAATGGAGTTGTTCAGTTGGTACCAATAGATGGAGAAAAAAGAATTATGCTGGTTAATGGCCACCGTCTGAAGATATATCACAAGCCAACATCAAAAGAAGAATTTTTATTTGAGTTGCAACATAGAATTTAACATTTTCTTGTGGAGGATATCTCTTCCATGGAATAATGTACTTCTTTATAATCCTTTATAAGAAAGTATGAATAAAGAAAGTAAATTGAAAACCAGAAATGGAGGTTTACCTTCCGAAAAATGATCCACAAAAAAAATAAATTCTAACCTTTCTCTCTTACAGGTATAACTTTGAATAGATTTTGATTGCTCCTTACCAAACCGAAGAGCTCATGATAGCTCCTAATCAACTTAGACATCAATTTCTTTGTGAAAGAATTAATTAACGAACAAGTTAATTCAACTCATGATAGCTCCCGATTACTCCTAATTGGTTGTTCTTAGTGTGACAAGAAGTTCAATAGAAAGACTCCTGATTGCTTTGAGTTATTAGATGATAAATTAATGATTGATACAATCCACGGTATTTAGGAGCAATAAAATGGATTCATGCGCCATTGGAAGCTTTCAACTTCATTATTTTGCTAACTAGTTTGTTGGCTGTGCAAGTACAAATATATTTAATATTTAATATTTTAATGGTTTAATATTATAACATGTGGATGAATTGGGCTCCCACAAGGGTTGAGCTTAGCATGTTATTATTAACCATGATCAAGTACATCATTCAAATCTGAAGACTTTTGATAGATGTTGATCCTTTTTGGAAGAAATGAAGATTGATTCAATAAACTCCGCCGTCGGATGAAACCCCAATCAAATCAATATCATTTCATACTAATGGGGTAAGTATTTATATGATGCATTTATTTTTTGAAAGTTTAAATGCATTTAATTATCTATCATAGAGTTGTTTAAAAGGTCATATCATGCAGTTTAAAGCCAAGTGTAATTTATTGAACAAATATTGTGAGGTGACGTCAGTTGTCAAGTAATGATTATGAGGTGATGGATTCAAAAGTAGTAAATTTACTTTCACAACCTTTCACCAACATTATTATTTTTTAAATATAGTTGGAAAGATATGTCATGCGTGCAAAATCTACTCTAGTTTGAGCTGAATCTAATGCCGAGTAAAATACATTTAATACCAAGGAAACAACTACAAGTTTTTGAATTTAGCAAGCAAAGAGAAAAAGACCCATTGTTATTCCTACAAAATTGTTTTCTACATTTTCTCTTAATTAGAAATTGTTCTTGAATTTCTCAAAGTCTGGTGTGGTGAAAATGGGATACAAGAAAATGACTGAGCCAAAAGAAGCAATTTTGAATACTGAAACAAGAAGATGGTTACAACAAGCAGGATGGATCGACATCATACTCAAATATGAAGGGTATGAAAGGGATATCATTCAAGAATTCATAAGGAATTTCCACCTTAGTTTCACTGTTGTCAGAGGAGAGACAATTCCAATATCCATAGCTGTAATTAGCACATTGTTTGGAATTCTGGATGAAGGCGAGATGGTTAAGCGGGGCTAGCATGATTTAAAAGAGATTTTGCAAATGTTTCATGTTGACCCAAAGCCTCTACCTACTTTTCGAATACACAAAGGAAAAAACAAGGGTATTGAAAGAGGGAGTCTTTAGGAACCCTGGTCTTCAATAGTGCACTACTTGATGAAGTATTTCACCTGCGAGGGTCAGTATGCTTCAGTGTTGGGGCTAGATTTGCAGTTGTTGATTCATGTTCGACATGGTCAAGAAAAACCAGAGGTAAGAGTAAATTTACCTGCGTTCTTATTCTCCCAAGTAAGTGATATGGTGATGAGGTGCAAGGAGAAAGAAAGTAGAATAACACATCATGGTTTAATGCATTTGATTGTTAAACATCATTTCTTGCAAAAACCTAATGGGGAAGAACAATGGGTATAATTTTTGTTAAATACTAAGGGCAAGGGTTTAGCAAAACATAAAACCCCTGTGACTAGAACTCTAAAAATTGAGAAGGGGAGAAGTTCAAAAGAAACTAGGGAAAAAAATGCAGAAAGGCTTGAAAAACAAGACCCTAAGGAATCAATGCCTTCTAAGAAAAGGAAAGGCAAAGAAATTAGAACTTCAGAGGAGATTGAAACTGAAATGGAAAGCCCTAAAAGGGAAAAGGAAACTAGGAAGGAAAGAAAATTGAAAAAGAGAAAGTAGACAGAAAAATTAAAAAAACTTGAGGAAAGAAAGAAATTAAAAAGGGAAAGAAAAAAGCTCCTAAATCTCCTCTGATAGTTCAAATTGAAGAATTTGAAGTAGAGGAGGCTGAAAAAGAAAAAGAAGATTCTCAATCTCCAAAGAATGATTCCCCAGGGTTATTTTCTAGTTCCCCTATTAGAGAATAATTTATTCTAAGCCCTAGTATTCATGGAGGAAACCTTTCTGCTGCTCCAAAATCTCCTTTAGAGGAAGAAGGAATTGAAGTTCAAATTCCTAATGTTTTTAGTTCTTCAACTTAGTTTACTGAACAATTGGAAGATGTATTTGTCCATAGGGAAGGGAAGCAACCTTTAGAATAGTGAGAGGAAACTGATAAAAATTTAAATTGAAGGCAAGAAGAAGAGAGACAAGTTGAATTTGCACTTAGGTTATCTAGATTAGAAAAGGAAATAGAAGAGTAAAAAATGCAAAACATGGTACTAGAAATGAAACTAAGACAAAAGGAAGAGGAGATATCAAAATTTGGAACCGAGATGGAAAAACTTAAGTCGCAAGTCCAACAAGACAAAATTCGATTATTCAAACAACTAGAAAATGTAGAAGGAGAATTAGCTAGAATGACTGAGAAGTGCAAACAAAAAGACAGTGAGATTCAAGGGTTAAGAGAGGAAATGGAAAGAAGACACCAGATAGCTCCTGAAATAGCAGAACCAGAACAAACTGTGTCTACATCTTCTGGGTTA
This sequence comes from Sequoia sempervirens, assembly GCA_007258455.2. Lineage (NCBI taxonomy): Eukaryota > Viridiplantae > Streptophyta > Pinopsida > Cupressales > Cupressaceae > Sequoia > Sequoia sempervirens. Next base: position 28,606 of record VDFB02119363.1, on the reverse strand, counting down.
GTTTGTTTGCCTCCACTAGAGGATAAACCTAGGGAAGAGTCCACAAGACCAAGATATCTCTCACTTGCTGCTATGAAGTATAAACAATTGAATACACAACTTCAGGATAGAATAGAGGAAATTACCATTTGAAGAAAGAGAAGAAGTTGAAAAAAGACTAACTGAAGCTATGGATATTGCATATGCACTTGTAGCAACTAGGAAGCCTTTAGGAATGTATGGTTTATTCATGAGGGAAATTTTTTTAAAGTGGAAATTGAATCAACTGATTTTGAAAAGGCCTTTGGACTTATGGACTAATAATTCTTTCCTTCAGTCATATTTTAATAGTCATCCTAATGTTCAAAATCAAATGTGTGAATTATTCCAACATGCTTTTCTCATGGGTGATGTGAGTGACTCCCTTCTCAACATTTATGTTGGAGAATTACAAATAAGATCTTTTGTTTCTTTACTACAAAATTAGGTGGAATGGAAAAGAAGAATGGGAGAGTACAGAGATGCCTAGAAGAGGTATGTACTTCCCATGAGGGGAGAGAAACTGAATGCAATTGAGTATATAAAGAAGTTTAGATCGGTAGTTAGACTCAATGATGTTGCGCCTATTTATAGGACTAACTTATTGAAGAGTATAACATGTTTTAAAGAAGTGGAAGGAACATTAGCATCAGTAGCTCTCCAAGCATGCATTGAGAGATTTAATTCAATTCTAGATCCATTGAGGAGAAGGGAATTAGTGAACCCAAATAACATTAGATGGAGCTTAACCAGGGTAAGGAATAGTTTGATACATGAACATAAGGAAATGTGGATAGGCATGAGATTCAGGATGCCTATTGTCATCATGCCCACACCTAAAATCAATGCACCGGACAAAATACTAGATGAAGTTTTGAAAACTTGGTATGAAAAGTTGGAGCAGAATCATGGATTTGTCAACAAATACAGATCAACAGCTAAATACAAAGGAGTTTTCGATTGTGCTTTATGGCTGGAAACTATCAATAAAAACATTCCTTATATCATCAATCTATAACCATGAGGATATGGTTATGAATATGAGGGGAAGAATGATGAAGGCTTATGACCCTCATACTTCATATATTTTGCAATATTAACACTTAATACCTTATATTTGGCTTAGAAACTTGTGATATTATCTTTTATTTACCTCAAATATGAACTTAATTATGCATAAGAACTTAGAATATAAATGTTTTCTATGAATGCTTATTTTTGTTAAATGCATGATTAAAATGGTATTTAATGTGTGACTGTTTCATGATGATATGTGTTGAATGCGTAATTGGAAGAGGCATTTAATTATCAAAATAAAATGCTAACCGCTTCTATTCAAAATATGATTGGTGGATAACCTTTTATAGCTCAGCATCATCGACCAAGTTACTTGTCAACTAAGTAGCGGTTCCAACTAAGTACATGTTCTAGCTCCTGAGTTCTATCTATGCCAGTTGAAGATAGTTGAAAAATATTCATGACTTTTCTCTTGCGCTCCAAAATATCTTTAATATATTGGAGCTTATTTAGTTTCTCACTTTTTCCATGTTTTCAAATAAGAGATGGATATATGTATCCGATCTCATGATTAGTTCGATATTAGATGATCTTAGTTTTTACTTTCAAGTTTTTCTTAGTTTTCAATTACCAGTTGAACAATTTGTAATTCGCCCCTCTTTGGGCACATTTGATGAAAATAAAAAAGAAGTTGATCCAAATTTTGTGTTGGATCCCTCCAGAGGCAGAGTAGGGCCCGCTCTACTAAAGGATGGTGATCTTGTTTAATTTATTGTTGATCTTCATTTATTGAAAATTTCACCTCTTGTCCTTAGAATGGTTTGCAAGTTGAATGTTAGAATAAATCCCAAATTTAACATTACAATCTTAGATCAATTACTGTGTTAATTAATTGCATTCTTAGATAAATTACTGTGTTAATTAAATAGATACAGTTCTTTAGTTTGTAGTTGATTAGATTGCATATCAGATGATTAATTTAGCATTGATAGATGATTATGTTCTTAATGGAATATGAGTAGAGTAGGAATTATTACTTGTTAGATTGAATGAATGAGGATTCATGTAGGTTGTTTTTAAAGTTAGATTTAGATTCTTGTTTTCCTACAATTAAATAAAGTTAATTGAGTAAATGTTAGATTCATGTTTTCCTACAATTAGATTTAGTCATTGAGTCCTCACCATTCAATTTAGTTTGGAGTATGAATAATCCCTACACATATTCTATTTTGAATTAATTCACTTAAAAAATTTAGAATAACCTAAGTCGAAAATAGATTAGTGGAATAGCATAAAGTAGCGTAGAGCCGCTTCCGATAAGGAAGGAACCATTTCAAACCACTCTGAACCACTCCTGACAAAGCAAAATTACTACAAAATCCCCCAAACCAATAGAACCTATCCAACTCTTGCTGTAGATATCTTTAGACACCCCTAGGTTGAAAAATTAAGAGATAAATGATTAGGGAATTGTGACAACAACGACCCCCTACCCATGAAAATGTGAAACTTTTCGAGGAATTGCTTCACCTCTTTTTTCTTAAATGGAGTAATATTATCATAAACAAGGGTAGAAGGAAATCCAAAGTGAGCTATGATATTGTTTCGAAGAAAGAAACAGATCGCTTCAATGTTCGTGGATTGAAGTGGAACAACTTTGACCCATTTCCTAAAGTAATCCGTAGTAGTAATGATGAAGATATTTCCTTTAGAAGAAGGAGGTGATATTTTGTCGATAATATCCAACCCCCATTTTGTGAATGGCCAAGGAGAGGTTTGATTTTGAAGGACTTGAGCAAGAGCACAAATGAGATTACTATGCTATTAACATTGCAGACACTTCTTAACAAAGTAAAATGAGTCTTGCTCCATTATTTTTCAAAAGTATCCCATGTGAATCAATTTATGCACCAGGGATTTACCACCAAGACTTCCACCCCCAGAGCCCTAATGGGCTTCATGAAGGGTGAGGGGTATTTTCAATTTAGTGAGAAATCGAAGAAGACCATTATAAGAGTTTTGATAAAGAACATTTGAAAATATAACGTATTGGATTGAAAGTTTTCATATCCGAGTGCGATCATTATTTATCACATCGTCAAAAAAATTTCTAGTCTTTAGATAATTATAAATGTTACAATACCATTCCTCCGAGTCTACGTGAGCACAAATAAGAGCATTGGATTTAGGTTGATCTAATTTAGTGGGAGAGTGAAGAATATAAACCACACAGTGGTACTCTTCTATGCCTTCATTTGAAGATACAAGGGAGGCAACACTCGCCATTGCATTTGCATGTCAATTTTCTCTCCTAGGAACACTATCTATTGTAAAAGAAGAGAAATGATTAAGGATAAGGCTAAATCCTGATACTGAGATAGCTTATTCTAAATCCATGTATGCGAAGATGTTTAATGTTTAATGCAATCACAACATGTAAACCAACAATAAGGGTTTCGTACTTAGCGATGTTATTAGTATAGTGAAATTCCAATTAGAGGTATAGAGAACTAGTTTTCCTTTGGGTGAGATCAAAACTACACTTGATTCAGAGCCACCTTGACATCTTGATCCATCGAAATACATATCCCATATAGGCTCACGATCAGATGTGAAAGCTTCTTCATCTAGAAATAAATCTAGATTAGGAAAGGAGTGAGATGATGAGGCTTCTTCTAATTAATTTACAACAACTTGACCCTTAATTGCTTTATAAGTAACAAAATTTCAAAATCAAAGAGAAATATTACCCATTTCACCAACCTTCTCGAAAGATTAGTTCTAGTGAACAGATGCTATAGAAGATCACTTTTCACAATGACATGAGTTTCAACATGAAGAAGATAATGCCACAACTTCTACGTCATAAAGATGAGAGAAAGACATTGTTTCTCCATGACATAATAATGAGTTTCATAATCAAGAAGAATACGACTAATGTATTAGACTAATCTTTCCTTACCAACATCATCATGTTGGGCCAACAAAGCTGCCAAAGCATGAGGTGATGTAGAGATATAAATAAAAAAGGGTCTATCCTGCATAACCGACATTAGGATAGGAGGATTGGCCAAATAGCTCTTGATTGAATCAATTTTTTTTTTTACTCATCATCCCATCGAAAGAAAAAAAATTTCTTCAACAAACATGTGAAGGGAAGGGTATAGTTAACCAACTGAGACAAAAATCTATGAATTTATTTAATCTTCCCCTACAAAATATGTAGTTGAGAGATGTTTCTAAGTGGAGGCATGTTAAAAATTGCATCAATATTATTTGTATCAAATTCAATTCCATGATGAGAAACAATAAATCCTAAAAGTTTTCCTACACCAATGCTGAAGACACACTTAAGAGTATTTATTCTAATCTTATAGAGTTGAAGGCTTTCAAAAATAAGATAAAGATTTTCTATGTGATCTTGATGAGTTATAGACTTAGCCAAGATATCATCAACGCAATCTAGAATTTTATGAATAAATTCATGAAAGATAAGGATCATAGCCCATTGGTAAGTTGATCTTGCATTATTTAAACCAAATAGCATGACCACATAATAGAAAATACCCCAAGAAGTAATGAATATTGTCTTATACAAATCCTCTGGGTTAATACAAATTTGATTATAGCCTGAGAAGCCATCCATGAACAATAACAAGGCGTGGCCTACAGTCGAGTTTACAATCATATCAATATTAGCTAACAAAAAATCATCCTTAAGAGAAGCCTTATCGAGACCAAGAAAGTCAATGTAAATATGAATATGACCATTAGGTTTGCTGATGACAACAATATTTGATATCCAAGATGTATAGTCAATAGGACAAATAAAGCCTGATTTTAAGAACTTCTTTATCATGGTCTTAACTAACAATGTAACCTTGGGATTCATCTTTCAGATATTTTGTTTGATAGGATTAGCATTGAGACATAGAATGATATTATGAACCACTACAGACTAATCAATACTAGGCATGTCCTCCTATGACCAAGAAAAAATATCAGGATGAAAATGTAAAAAATCAGAATGTTGCTTAGATTATTTTGAAGAAAGAAACTTTCTAATCTTAATCACTTTTTCAAAAGATTTTGGATCCATGAAAATATTAGTAGTATCCCATTTTAGGAGAGTTTTATGGTCTTCAAGATGGGGAATAGGAACATCATCATCCATATTCGATAAAGGGGCCTCCTCATCCATACCCAAAATGAATTCTCCAAAGTACACTTGTTTATGCAAGTGATACGAGAATATTCATTTATGATGATAAGGAGGAAAGTGAGAGTAGACACCTAAGATCTCTTCTAGCACTTCCCTCAAGCAGAAAACATCTAGAGGAACTTCATTAGATTCTACTTTATTCTCAATCAGTTTGAGATGAACTAGATTAAGAGATTTGATGGAAATCTTGTTGATAATCCACCATGATTTCTACCTAGACTATTCAAGAGAGCAACCATACCCTAAGTTACGCTTATGAGGTATAAATTATGTAGGGATTTGAATAACTTGTTCATTACACCCACAACCCTTACCCCCATAACCATATGTAGAAACTAGTTTATAACCAGTGCCTAACGTGTTTGTAAATCCTGAGAGGGAGGCAGATCAACATAGAGAGAGTTGTTCCACTAGTGAGTGTCATACACATCTACAAAATCACAATAATCCTTCTTGATAGGACTAAAAACATTAGCCTCCTTATCAAAAGCATGATTATCATCCTCAGTAGGGGTACAATCATTTTCCTTGATAGGATCTTGATTGCTTTTCTTGACGGGAGGACAACTAGCCTTCCTAACAGAGGTGTATGAAACTATTGGAAGGTCAATGTGAATAGGGTCGACCTTGTATTCTCTAATGAAGAAGTAAAAAAATCCAAGGAACCCCAATCATAACCAAGACATGCATTTGATTCAAAAGAAGAGGGGGAAGACTTATGATTCTTCATTTTGGGTTGATCTTCTTTGGGGATGTCCATCTATGGAGCAGCCTTTGAAATAGGCACTACTAAAGAGAATGTAAATGCATCAAAATATAACAATGTAATATAATTTTGAAGAGTAAAAACAACTAAGGCTTGACTAGAAGCTGCTATCTCATAAGGTGAACAACATCAGGATCAACCTTGATTGTAATTACTTCATTATTAGAAATACACTTTATACAACAGTGCAAGGTAGAATTCATAGCTCCCAAAGTATGAATCCAAGGTCTTCCCAAGAGAATATTGTAAGGTAAAGGACTAGACATTACATAAAGTAGGGTGAGTATGGTAATAGGTCCCAACCTCAAAGGAAAGATTATCATGCCTAGGGCTTGACGACCATTGTTATCAAATTCATGAATATATAGAGAAGTAGCTAAAGAAGAAGAATCAATTTTAATCTTAGGTAATAAGTCTATTCTACTTACATTGAGAGCCGAACCAGTGTCAACAATAGCATACCTAATACCAATATTATTAATGTTACCTATAATCATCAAAAGATTCACTTGCTTTTGTACTTTTGAGGATGGGAGTTCCTACGGATAGAACGTAATATTTAGTGAATCCACATGAATATGACCTATAAATGCATTAACATCTATTGGCCTAATAGAAGAAGGAAAGAAGATATTTTGCAAGGCTTCCTAGAGCATACCTTGATAAATCAGAGCAGAATGAAGCAAATCCCATAGTGAGATCTTGGCCGGAGTAACATGAAGTTGCTCGACAAGATCATAATCACTGGGTGCTTTAGCTATAGGTTTAGGTGTGAAAGGAAGACTTGATTGAGAAGGTGGTAAATAAGTAGGAACATAAGACAATTGATTCAAATTATTTTGATTTCTTCTAGTGTTATATGTATGCCCTATGACATTATAAGAATCCATAGCTTTTAAGAATCTCATGTAAAGGTTCGATGAGTCCTTAGAGACTGGAACCTTGATGAGTCCTTAGAGATTGGAACCCCACGAATAGAATGAATCCTCTTAGGAGAGGGACTAGTTGGAGTTAAGTAAATGACATGTCTCTTAGGATTATGAGGAGCCACAAAGACAACCACTACATTCACAAACTCCTTGAATTACGAAGAGGAAGTAGATGGTTGTGATGATGAAGTTTGTTCGAGGGATCTACGGACAGGAGAAGATGCCTCTAAGAAATTATCCAGGGAATCATATAGCATATCAAAATATTCCTTAGAAAAATCTTTATCATAAACATTGAAACATTATAGAAAAAGATCCGACATGGTTCACATCAGGTTCACCAAAAATTTGGAGGGGATTTTCTACTCCCAAGTCCCAAGATGAATAGGGTCTAAAGGGAGAAAATTATCCTCGGTCACCTCAAGACTAACTGAAAGGATTAAGATGAAAGAGATTGCAAAAACATATTTAAAATAAAGTTTCTGAAATGATCACAGTTAAAGGACCTTAGGGATCGAAAGAGCATATTGTAGAAATTTCTGTGACAAGAGGATAAGCTCTGAACCAAAGGATGTTTACATGGGAGTGGGATGACAACGTGATGCACTATCATCTCAAGGATGCACTGGAATATCATATGACAAAGAACTAAACCTTTTGCATAAAACTCAAGGAATCTACTAACTATTTAGAATTTCTAAGGTTTGTTTAATCTACTAACTTGAAAAAGACAATAATAAGAATAAATGACAAGGAGGACAATGTATTAACTTACAAGAGGTCCTATGCTTCAAAGCCTCATGCGAAGCTTCACACGAGCAACCTGAACACAAGGTAAATGAGGAAGAATGCTGGGGCTCCTCAGTCAAACCACTACTTTGGTGTTCCCACCTCCACGAATAGCCAAATAGATAGAGAGAATAAAAGAAAAAAAGTAAACTAGACACAAGAGTGATAAAAGTAAACCCTACGATGGAGGATAAATCATATCATGAAATAGACATAAGAGTGATAAAAGCAAACCCCTCTATGGAGGAGAACCCTATCACGAAATAGAGACACAATAAACATTCTATCAAACAGATAAGAGAGAAAGAGAGCAATACCAATAGTTTGTGGCTCCTTCTTGGCTTGATAGATGTGATGTTGAGTGCTTGCAAGAGAGCTTTGGCTGTTGGTAAGACTTTGATCTGGAAGAGCTTCACTGTACAATCGTGATGTAGAAGAGAAAAGCAAGTTGAAGTGAGAGAGAGTGAGAATGCTTGGAAATGAGAGTGAAAAGGAGAGTTTTTTAAAGTTGCATGGGAAAGAAGAGCCTTTACACTCATAATCTTGTGACAATGACAACAAGAAGAGACTTCAAATATTCCTCATTTGTAAAGCTTGGGGACACTAGTGTGTCACACATGCATTTGCATGTGCGCAAGAATCCAACTCATAATTTTATAAGAAATGAGGTGGAAGAGTGCTGCCACTTCATCATTGCTCTTTATGGAGTTGAATTGAAAAAATTATGAATCATAAGGTTCTTGTCAAAAATGCATTTAGGTGCCATAAATGTGGGGAGGGGGAGAGTGTGCAAATATGAAATTCACGTGGTGCAGTTCTACGACATTACAATGAGATATTTTTATTTATAAATGGGTAGCTAATTAGGACTCATTGCAAGGATCCATATTTCCTTTTATCTTGTGTGTATAACCTCCCTGAGTTGTACTTATGTGGGGTGTCAGTGTGAAATTATATTTATTTTATCGTAAGTTAATTAGGGAGTCATTATTTAGGGATTTAGTTTTCTTTTATTAGTTGTCCATCTTCTCACTTAAAATAAGATTGATTTTATATTTTTCTTTTTATGTGAAATTTATTTTTATTGTACTTAATTCTCTTGAGTTGAATTTGATTATATCTCTATCCTCTTCTATTCTTTACTCTATTATAGAAATTCTCATTTCTAACATAAAGTTTCTTGCTAACTTTACTTGAACAAGAAATACACCTTAAAAAGAGGACTTTTAAATTCTCCTCCCAATTTATATATCCTTATAAAACACATGGGTTTAAGCTAGCACTTGGTGATGAAAAAGGAGATAGATTCACTAACAAAAATAAAGAAAATACTATCTACTTTTGATTTCCAAGATCCCATTGTGATGTGAGGAAAGAGAATATATTGGAATAACCTTTTAGAGAAATAAAAAGTGAATAAAGGGATGATTTTGATCCCCAAGATCACCTAGTAGTGCGAGGGGAGAGAATACCCACTCTTGTAAGTGCAAACACAATAAAAAGAAAGAAAGCTTTGACTTTCAAATTTAAATAAAAATTAAAAAGCCAACCTTCAACCAATGAAACCTAAATGTAAACTATTACTTTTTTGAATATTTTGGTTTTCTCATGAAACTCACTAAATTTAAGATTATTAACTACAAGAAACAATCCCTACAAGGTTAGACATAATGACCTAGTTTATTATAAAGTACACACAAATGAGAATAGGATAAAACTTTTTTCACAAAATGCCTCAAAGAAAGGCTTAAAAAAATGTAAATGGTGACATAAATCTTGATCCTATAATCTTGGTCAACATTATTTGTTTGTGGGATAAAAAGGAAGAACAAATTGGTTATAAATATCCATAAATGCATAATTTAAGATAGATTTTATTGGATTCTATAGTTGAAAATACTCTAATAAACATGTATTATTTTTTGGAGCATTTAAAAACTCAGAAAAATACTTATCAACCATGAATCATTTCATGCAAGAAATTGAAGCATCATGGATGAAAATAAACAACATATATGAATGAAATAAATTTATTCTTTGGGTATTAGACATGTTTGACAGGTGCAAATAGCTAGTTGAAGCCAAATTTTTTCACTATTTTGAATATTCTACATGCTTAGGTTAGAAAAGAGCTAATTTTTGGGTATGAACTCCTAAAAAGTGAAAAAGGTAGGTTTTACTGAGATTTTATAGCCAATAATACTCTAGAAGACTTCTAGGAAACATGTGGAAGACAATGAAGGACACAACTTGCTATTTGTCAAAATACTTCAAAGATATGTACATTAACAACAGAGGAAATGAATTTTTTATAAAAAATACTTCAAAGAAATATTTTTTGGTTAGAAAATAGCACAAGGTCATGATCAATATGATAAATGTTTTTAAATAAAGTTTCAAATAAAAATATTGTCAAACATTGACACAAAAAATAGTTTTGTAGAACCATTATAATTCTAAGTTCAATGTCAATATGGACATTACTGGGACAACCATGATAGATATTCATTTGCTAATTGTTATATGCATAATTGATATATCATTATTATACAATTAAATATAAGGAGATTCACTTGATATTTTTTTAAGGATAGTCCTTGAGTAAGAAAATTAGCTCCTTTATACTAGTAGGAATAAGCATACCATGCCAAGAAGATAAATATAGAATATTTGGCATACCAAAAATGTGTGTAGTAAAATATAAATTAAAATAATAGAAGAATACATAAATAATGCTCTTATTCTACACTTAGCTACACCTCAATTAGAGAAAAGTGAATATAAAATAAATAATGGAATAATGTTGAAACTCTCCCACCAAAACCCTCTTTATGCAATGGATGTCCTCAAGATTTGGTGATATAGAGGATGGATGTAGTTGCTCAAAATTCTAGCAATGTGCTCTTGATTTGCATCCAATTCCCACACTTTACATTACTAGAGGGATAGGAGATTTTTAATGAATGGAGGGTTGAGATTGATTTAGAATGAATGTATAGGATTTAATGAGAAGAAATTTAAATTTAAATTTGAGAGGGAGGAGAATTTAAATGCTGGTAGTTAATGTATGGAAGGTTAGGATTGATTAGTGAAAAGAAGAAAATTGGTGGGGGATTTCTTTCACTTCTAGGGTTTTGGGCCTAAAAGGAGAAAGACCAATTTTCTAACCTTTCACTCTAGAACAAACCCTTGAGACTTCAATGCAAAAGAGATTGAAATATGGAAAAGGGAAGGTTCTAGGGATTCAATGATAGCTAATGAGGGGTTCACCACCAAGTGTAAACTTGGAAAAGATAATATTTTGGAAAACATAGTGTGAAATTAAGATGAATGCAAAATGACCTAGAAGATGTTGTAAAACACAATGTGATATGCAATCAAATGCTAAATGACCTAAGAAGATAAAAAAATGCAGTAAAAAGATATAAGACTAGAAGTGTGCACCTGGAAAATTGGAGAAGGTAGAATGGAGGTCTAGATCACTGAAAATTTTATTGTTGAAGCTGACTAGGACTCATACACCAAGTTGGGTGAATCAGTCCAATTTCTGAGAAAATGCACTAGAACAAGTTTCAACCAAAAGGGTATCCAAATCTGCAAAAATATTTTTCAGACCTATACAGTGGGACTCATTCGTTAATAGTGGTGAATCAGTCCACTTCTACTTTTCTAGAAATTCTGGAGTGGATTATGTGCCTCTCGGTTTGCTCTGCTCTTTTTGACTGGTTTCTAGATCCGAAACTGCAAAATACCACTTGTAGGTCTTCTCCAAGCTTCTCCAAGGCTTGATGACAACTTTTACAACTTTTAGAGACTAGCTTGACAACTTTTCTCCACCTTTGCTTCTTGGAAAATTTGTAAACTAGTTTTGCAAATCACATACAAGAAGAGGGAAAAATGTTGTGGGGGTTAGTGAATAGGGGTTTGCCTTGGTCAAACCCCTTGTTGGTAATTAAACCTTGAAATAGAATGAAATATGGAAAGAGAATGGTGAATGAACAAAAGACAATGTTGCAACTCACCAAACCCTTAAAATGCTACAAACATATAAGTGATGGCTCCAATGGATGTGGTTCTTGAATCTTTCTTGATGTTGATAGATCTTGAATGCAATGCTTACTTGAATCACAAAACCCTAAACCATGATTGTTAGCTCTAAAACAACATGATGTAAGCAATATTTGACATGATGAATGACACTTGAACAATGATCTTGAATGCTTGATAATCTTCCCTTGAAATTCCTTGAATTATCTTGTGAATGCTTAAATGCTCTTGTGAACTCACTAAGTGATCTCTTGAATGCTATGTGAGAATATGAGTGAAAGATTCTTGTATTTATACTTAATTATGCAAGAATTCCCGAAATTACAACACTATAAGCCAACATCAGATCTAGGAGAATAAAATCCCGCTAGAAATTTGATTTAAATTTGAATTTTGGTCACACGGGACTCATTTGCCCAAGGTGGCTAATGGGTCCCATCACACATAATGTATGGGACCAAAAATCAAAAGTGTCTAGAAATGTGTGAAACCTGCATCGGGGCCAAAAAGACCTAGGTGGGACTCATTTGCCCAAGGTGTTGAATGAATCCCATACACTAAATCTGGGTCACACAAGCCAAGAACACTTGAATTATGATTGGTTACTGATTAGTGTCGGGATTATCCTCGAAAAGATGCAATAAATGAGGCTTGTGGATGCAAAATAGGGCCAATTAAAGTATAAGAAAGCCAAATTATTAATGAAAATCCTAGAGGAATGTGAAAGTGTGTTATGCAACACTTTACAACACTCCAAATAAGGCAAGGTTAATGTTGATTATGATTAAAATTATGTTTATTATACTTAGTTAATTGATAAAACCCTAGAAAAGTGTGAAAGTGTGTTATAACACTTCACAACACTTTTGCAAGGAACCATTAAATTCCATTAGTTCACAAGGGCCCAAGACCTAATGTGAATGTGTTATCCACATTACAACACTAAATCAATGCAACATTAATCCAAAATCCACAAGGAGGAACCAAATGAGTGCAAAAATGTCAAGGGACCCATTTTTCGACACTACAATTAGATTAAGTGGACTGTTGAGATTAAAATTGGATACAATTTTAGATAGAAGATATATTGAAAATGAATGGATAGGATTTATAATCAATTTTTTAGATTAAAATTAATTTTAAATTGATTGGTAGTTGGGATTGGATGGCTAGGATTAAATTTTGATTACATTTGAGTATTTTTAGGAATTTTAAGTTAAGCAAATATATGTAAAGGGATAAATAATTTATTTTTTAAATGAAGAGGGGATTAGTTTGGTTAATTAAATAAAATTAATTATTTAATTAACTAATGTTAGTGTACCATAGGAAAATGTAACCCATTTTATTTTCTCACTTGTTTGGGCCCTCCTTATTTAAAATTAGACTTAATAATGCATTAATTTATTGTTGTTAAATGTAGCTATTTAAATTTACACAATAATTAATGCCTAAACATAACACTTCACATTGAGCAATGTGTGTCCTATGTTTATGGACCTGAGACACATTCGGCCATGGGCGATTGGGTCCTTCCTAAACCTTAGGACCTAAATTTAATTTATATTTTTGGTGGTATTTTAACATTTTCAAATTCATAATTCAATGTCAGCTTGTGATATTTGAATTTTGGGAAATTAAGGATACATACCTATAAATACAAGGTTATTTAATCAAATCAAACTCTAAGAACCTAGAAATTTTATGAGATTTACAAGAGATTTTCAAGAGAAATCAAAGTTATTCAATAGTCGATATACTAGAGTTTTATTGCAACATTCAAGATCCATTCATCATGCCAAAGTCTTCTTGCATCATGCATATTTTTGGAGCTAACATTATGATGTAGGTTTCATGATCAAGTCAAGCATTCAAAGTATCATTTCAAGAAAGACTCAAGTGTCAAGATCCACATCCATTTTAGAAATTTCATGCAAGTCATGCAAACCTCCTAAGATATCCATTATTAAGGTTTCATTCAAGGGTTTGTTGATTGGTAACATAGCTTTGTTCATTCTTCATTCCCTCTTTCATGTTTCATTTCGATTCAAGGTTTGATTACCAAAATGAGGTTTGACCAAAGTAAACCCCTATTCACCCAAAACATATTCACCCAAAACAAACATTTTCTCTCTCTTGCATGTGTGATTGTAGATTTGAGTTGAAGAAGAATCGAAGAACATTTAAAGTGCAATATTTACAAATTTGCAAAAGTTGTCAAAATTATCATCATCTCACAGAAACTAAGATCCCAAAGTCATTTCTGACATTTCAACTGTGAAACCTAGGTAAATTGGAAGATTTATATTTACATCAGAGGCTTCTAAAAGCTATAGAAAAACCCTGCACTTGGAACCGTTTTCCCATGGTCGAATGAGGCTTAGATCAGCTTCTGAAAAGCACTTTTGGAGACTGGTACACAATTTTCTGTAAGGATTGTAAAACCTACTTACTAGTATTAACCTTCGATAAGCAAATCAATTCCCAAAATAATTAAATATTACAAGATGGTTATTAAATGGTGCTAAAAATAAATAATTAAATAACTTTATCATTATTTCAAAAGGAATTTCATACATTAATGAGTTAATATGTATGTCAACACAAGGCCGTGCCTTTACATAATCTAGCCATGTAGGCTTACACAAAGATAATGCAGTACACATAAATTCAAATATTGTAATGCAAATTAAGGAAACAACAAGATCATAAATGCATCCACAAAAGAACCATAACATAGTGATTTTCATGAGTGGAAAACCCTCATAGGGATGAAAAACCACTCGTAAAAATTCCTCACTGGATTAATGAAATGCCTCACTGGCTATAGAATTCCCCACTAGCAAAGCCTCACTAGAAATGGTCATACTGTCTCTTTGACATATGACCATTTACAATTTCATTACACATTTCTAAATAATAAAGAAATCAACTACAAAGGATCACTCTATTTCTCTACATATCATTTATCTAGAATTAGAATTTTTAGGATATAAATATGTCAGGTAATAACCCCACTATTTTGCGTCCAGTTTACAAGATATTCATTTCAAAATTATGATTTACAACTTCAAAAAGATACGTCTCTATAAAGCATAAAACCAGAAACAGTAACAAGTCATTGTTTATGTAATAAACAATAATAGATGTAATGTGGCCATTTGTACCTCTCAACTTGTTCACATAATTTTCTATTCGAGTCACTACCATGACTATATTTTATCACCTTCTAATTTTCATTTTAACTCATAAATGGCTAACACAAAAAACACAAAACAACCCCTATAATGTCAATAAGACAGCTTACAAACATGATTCAAACACGTCTTAGTCTGAGAGTCAATGTCTTTGGCATACTATCATTTTGATATGAAGATGAACATATGCAATATTTCAATGTCTACATATAGATCTATATATCTATTTATACATATGTGTATATAAATATACAATTACATGGATATACATATATAACATGTTAAAATACAGATGCATACATATATACAAATGCTTCTATCTTTACCTTTTATAAGTGAGAAAATGTATAAAAACTCGCAGTGGATATGCATATAGACACACACATGCTTGTATATCCTTGTGTATGTGGAAACATGTGTTATTGAAATAATGTTAATAATAATCCTATGATAGGCTATACAATGAAGTAGTAGAACACTAAATTTGTGCAACTAAATGATACATTTTGATAAGCTCTATAGTATGAAGGTTAAAAGTTTTCATCATCATCTATACAGATAAAGATAATTGGGTATAGATGTGTATTATAAATGGACAAATAATTAAATTTGGGTGCTTTGAAGCACTTTCCATCACAGTAAAATACAAAATGCATTCTAACAAGCCATCATAAATAAGATATTTTCAAATCACTTTGCAAAACGATCATCTACATTCCATTCAAGCCATATTAAAGCAAAGATGTCCTACATTTAAGTACTCATGATAATTGAAAGAAATATGCAGTTAGTAGAAAAGGATTATATCTATTACATTCCTCATGTATCAACCACTACAAAACTTGTCTATGCTCCAAATGTCAAATCCCAGCCTAGATGCCAATCTGCCTCCTAAACACCCATATCATTCAAATCGAAAACCATGATCGAAAAAAGATCGACACACCAACTAATCTAAATTATTACGACTATTTTTTCCCCAATTGATCTATGGGATTTCAAATGCCCAAATGGGAATAGGTTAAAGTAATCACAAAGAACATATTTTTTAATCAAATTCAGCACTGAAAAAGGCCTTGGTATTCATGTATGTAAAATTTAGAAACATAAACAAGGCACATAAATATTTGACAAAGTGGCCTCATGGCCCTGGTAGACATATGCAAAATGTGGAAACATAGCAAGGTGTGTGAACTATTTGACAGAATGGCCTCAAGCGATGTCATCTCATGGAACATAATGATTGCATGACATGTACAAAATGGATTTGTCGAAAAGGATTAGAAACTTTTACGCAAATGCAAATGGCAAGAGTAAAGCCAAAAACTGTGACCTTTGACAACATCCTCGTTGCCTACACTAGAGTGCGATATTTGGAACTCTAGAAAATCTCTTTAAAAATAATAGCAATGACCTATTTGTAGATACAAATACAATTGCACTTAAAACAATGAAAATCTTTATGTAATTCCAACACGCCAATAATCTATGCCATTCTATAAGATGAGAAATATCCACCTTATACAAATGTAGACAGGAAATGACAAGGATTTATAATTTTAGTCCACCTTTCAAAGATCTCGAAAAGAAAAGGATGGTATAAATCATTTGAAAAAGACAAATATTGGATCTTAAAAAGAAGCCGGTTCCTTCCAAAACCTTCATTTCAACACAATGGATTGTGGAAGTATCAAAGAACTAGGAGAGAGAGAGAATTAGAAAAAAGAAACAAAAATAATCAATTTTCTATGTCCCATCACGTGGATGAATGATATTCATGATTTGGCAATTTAACATTTGAA
Source organism: Sequoia sempervirens (assembly GCA_007258455.2). Taxonomy (NCBI): domain Eukaryota; kingdom Viridiplantae; phylum Streptophyta; class Pinopsida; order Cupressales; family Cupressaceae; genus Sequoia; species Sequoia sempervirens. The sequence continues at coordinate 11,819 of VDFB02119363.1, read as the reverse complement.
AAATTCTTAAGATGTATTCATTGCTACAAATCCCTTTCTCAATTTCCAAAAGAGAAAAGAATGGGGAAGACGAAAGGAAATGGGAGAAAAAGCAAGCTTACAATAATGGCTTCAATTACTAAATCAAATACATTGATTTCATTCAGCAACACAGTCTCAAACAATAAGGATTTGATAAAAGAAAATCTGTATAAAAAGCTCTATGATGATTGAATCCCTCCCAATCCACTCTTCTTCTCGTTTCCCTAATGCTTTCCTTGCCCAAATCTGCAAACTTCTCCTCTACTCTTGTTTTCTCATATTGAATATTTTGTGAACGAATCTTGTGTGTCCCTTATTTTTTAGAATGAAAAATGGTGAATCATAAAAATTCTATCTTGTGAGAATGGGGGTTCCTTCTATTTTATTATTTTTCTTTTTCTATTTTTATTTTTTCTTTGTTTTTTGTGTTTTATTTTCTAAATTTAAGTTCTTTTTCTATTTTTCCATTTGTTTTTATCTCTATGTTTTATTTTCCAAATCTTGCTTTCTTTTCTAAGTTTATCTCATATTTATCTAATAAAACTAATATTAAATAAAAAATTTGATTTATATTAACTTGCATCATATTTATCTTTAAAACAATAATATTAATTCTAATTTTGAATAAAATCAATAAATAATTGAAACTATTTTTATTTCCTCTAAGATAAATTAAGATTAACTAACATTTAATTAAATAAGAAACTATAACAATAATCTTCCATATTAAATAAAATAAGACATAATCATAACTAAATTATGTAAATGAAACTATATGATTTCCTAAGTGTGTGTGTAGATTCTTTCACCATGGTTGCGTACAAATGACTAGACACCCCCTCCTGATGACACACTCTCTCTACCGAGAGTATATTCTTGTATGCACATGAGTCAAAGTTTGGTCAACAATCATTAACATAGTAATATTGAATTATAAATTAATTATTGAAAAAATAGGGGTCGTGACAGTTTCTGCCCCTCTCAGATCTGCAACTTGTTTTCTGGTTCTGTTAGGGTTCTGTTAGTATTGAGTTTGATATTGTTGTTTCAAATGTTAGATTTCATTTTGGTGTTGATTTTCTATTTTTATTTTTTCTCCCCAAAGTGCTATTTGACCTTGACCCTCATCTTTCAGCCATAAGGAAATCTAAAGATTCTCACTTTGACTAGATTCACCTAAGGGTTGATAATCATTTCATCGTGTGGATCTCATTTCCTAATGAAATAGAGAAAAATAGGTTCCTTATCATACTTAACCCCCTTCTTGATAACACCTATTTTTTGTCATTTTATTTTGGTGAACCCAACTTATTTTGAGCATCACATCTTGTTGATTTGGAGTCCATTTTCAATCCTAGATCTAGGTTTTTCATTCATTTACATTGAATTGCATTTATTTGCATCTCATTTAGGGTTGTTTACTTGCATTAGTTTGCATCTTGTTATGGTTTTAGGTTTGCATTTTTGTATTCTTCAAAATCTAGAAAAGTCAAAATTATCAATCATTTTGCATAGTGTTTACATAACATTGCATCATCATTCATTTACATTACACAATTGAATCAAAATTTCATCTCAAATTAGGTCTTTTTACTTGACATTTAGCACTTTTTTGCACTTGCATTTATACCTCATTTACAAAATTTTTACACTGTAACTCATTGTCTGAAACCATAATCTAAAAATCATAAAAATCATCTCAAAAACTTGCAAATTAATTTTTAAAAACCCTGAAGTGAGACCCATTGGGCGAATGAGTCCCTGATCAGAGATTTTCCTAAAATTTCTAGCATTAAAATTACTAATTCTACCTTCTCTGTTTCTATATTCAGTTTGCTGTTTTAGTTTTCCACATTTTTGTTATCTAAAATTGATCATATTAAGCATAATTTTTTTAATTTTAGTGCATTGTTTGAATTCAAAATTACATCTAAATTACATCATTTTCAAGTTTTGCATAGCATAATTATAAAATTATCTTGTTTGAAATCTTAAAATTGCTTATTACATTGCACTTTACATTCTAGGGTATTCATTACATCTCACCTCTTATCCATTTTGGGTGCACCTTGAGTTTGTGAAACTTGTATGAGCTTCACAACTTGGTGTCCTATTTCCAATATCGTCATGATACATAGTTCGAGACTCATGTCATCCCGCAATACATCACTCGCTGTGGATCTTGGGTTTTCTAACTCTTTCACTCATAGTGTTGACACTAGTCAACCCACTATGGATCCTACCCTTAACACTTCATTTCCCATGACTTCCCTACCTACACCTAATGTGACTAATGTTGATATAATGATTGCTAATTTCCCTCATGAGAACCTTAGAAAAAATGGATGAAGAGTTAGAGAAATTGCAAAACTTTATAAGTTTTGAACCCATTGCCACTCATGCAGGTCCTATGATACAAAAAATAAGAGATTTAATTAAAACTAAATAAGGAATAAAAATTGTGCTTAGGCTTAATCACTTCTTGAAACATCACATAAGAGATAAAGAGAGTAATACTATGAATCATTTGGTCAAATTCATCGAAGTTCAACCTTGTAAGGGCCTAACTAAGATGCCACTTGACATAGTTTACTCACAACATGACATAGTCAAACATGCACCCGATGGTCCTCTTTACATAGCTGGAAGAATCAATGACAAGCCTTACTAATGGGATCTTAATTGATCCTGTTTGTGTAGAGAATGTAATCACTGAAGAATTCTTATTTGTGCATGAAATTTACTAAGATACTTATGAAAAATTGAAAGCATGGATCAAAACGCATAATGGATTTGCTTGCCCAATGATAGGTTCAATAACTCTTCCTATGAAAGTTGGACCAAAACAATTACATGTCTCATTTTCCATTGATCATCCCGTCATTAGACCAATTTCGTGTGAAGTTAGGCTATCCATGGCTTCGCTCCATGAATACCATCCTGTCGGTTGTACTGTAGTGTAGAAAAATGTATCCTTTACATTTTAACACTTGTTTGAGCCCTCCCTGCTAAAACTTGGCTTCTTTATGCCTTATTTGGTCCTATTTTGCATCCACAAGCCTTATTTAAGGCATCTTTCTAAGGATAATCTCAACACTTAACTAATGACCAATCATAATTTAATGATTTTGGGTTGTGTGTTCTAGATTTAGTGATCTGGAACTCATACGCCACCTTGGGCGTATGGGTCCCACCTAAGTGTTGGGGCTTGATCTTGAATTTGGCATAGAACTTAACATTTCTTGAAATTTATGTCCCAAGCCTAGGCTATTGGGACTCATACACCCCAACTGGCGTATGAGTTTTGCTTTAGCTTGGACCTATTTTGAATTCAATTCTTGGCAGGATTTTATTCTTCTAGATATGATGTCGGCTTGTAGTGTTGTAATTTTGGGAAAATTGGCATAAACAAGTATAAATACAAGGTTATTTCACATAATTTCTCTTAGCAATTTTCATGATCAAGTATCCTAGCAAGTTTATGAGATCAAGAGCATTCAAGAACTGATTATCAAGCATTTTGGAGCTATATTCAAGATTCAAGCATCATGTCAAAGTCATTATGCATCATGTGTGTTTTTGAGCTAACATTTGTGATGTAGGTTTTCATGATTCAAGCAAGCATTCAAGTCAAGATCCATAACATTCAATCAAGAGTCAAGATCTACATTCATGCTAGCCTTTTCATAAAAGTTTGTAGCTTTTGTTACAAGGGTTGGGTGAGTTGCAACATTACATATTGGTCATTCATCATTCCTTCATTCTATTTCATCTCATTTCAAGGTTTGATTACCAAAATAGGGTTTGACCAAGGCAAACCCTTATCCACTAACAAATCAACATTTTTTTCTCTCTACATGTGTGATTACAGATCCAGGTGTTTTGAGCTGGAAGATCCTTCAAAGACTAAGTTGCAAGATTGAAGAAAGTTGTCAAGAATTTGTTATCTTCACAGAAATTCACCTACAAACCAGAATTCAAGCTTTTAGACTCAAAGACTGGGAGGGAGAGAAGCTACAGAAGATCACTAGAGGATACTAGATTTTTAGAAAATCCCTAATACTAGGACTAAATTGCCACCTTAGGCGTATGAGTCCTAGTATGCCACTTTTCATTCATTTTCTGTAGATTTTATTTTACCAGTTGCAAATTCCAGATTCAACCTAAAACCCTAAAATGGGACTAAATCACCTAGCCTGGTGTATGAGTCCCAGTTCACATCAAAATTCATAATTCGAGATTGCAGACCTTATTTCCTAGGTATCTCCAGTCTTCCAGGTACTTCTCTTTTTATTCATAGTTTGTTATTCTAATTTTAAGTTTCATTTCCTAAGTTACATAACTAGATTTGCATATTACATTCATCTCTTTCTTTCTAAGAATTTACTTAGTGGTGAACCCCCTTGTTAATCACACCCAAGGAGACCTTGTAGCAACCCATTCTCTCAATTGAATCATTAGATTGATATCTCTAGGGTTTCCTTGAATGAACTAAGAGTGAAATAGGAAGAGGATCCCCCCTCCTTTTGTGTGTTCCATCTCCTAAAAGGTGGAGCACCTGATCCAGTGGATATTGATAAGTAGGAGGTATTTTTTAGTGGATATTTTTAGTGAAAATTGAAGTGTCTCCATTCTCTCTAGAATCTACACCATTAGAAAGATCTCAACATCCTGATTCCAACACAACTCGAACGAAGCAAAAAGGAGTCCGTTTGCACAAGTTATGGCCAGCCAAAGGCAGGGTCAAACTGGGATCAAAGGGCATCTAGAAGGCAAAAAAAATGACATCGTCAAAACTTGTCGAAGTTGGCATCATCATAGAGAGCTTGTCGCAAGCTTTCCAATGCAACTCGTTTCATCGAAATCCGACATCGTAGGCGCAAGATATCGTCAGTCAAAGTTCGTGCAAGGAATGTTGACTTTTGACCATACGGAATGCTAATGTCATCATTCCTTACTATATGAACAGTGAAGTGGACCAGTCGGATTTTGACACGTGGCATCCATGTCAGTATTGTATGGACCAATCTCATAGTGACATGTGTCATCCGTATGTACAGTCATTGGCATAGTTAGCGTACAATCGACAACATAGTTGGCAGGACACGTCAGCATTTTAGTTGGCATCCACGTCAGCTTCATTGATGAATTAGGCTTCACCACGTGGCACCTCCTTGGCATGCCACGTGGCCTCTCTTTAATCCTCTGATGGTTTGGATGTTTTGTTTGTTAAAAAAGTTTGTTGGGGGATTTGAACCCCCAACCTATCTCCACCGAACTCAGCCGTTGCACCATATCTGCGAGCTTTACTATAAATAGAGGCTAGTTTTGTTTTGTTAAGGAACCGATGGGATTTTGAGATTTGAACGGGACCGTTGGGATTTGAACCCGGATGTTTGGGCTGCTAAAAATATGAGTGGCCGTTCGACCACTGACCACTGACTTCCTTTATACTAAATGTGGGATCGGTTTGTTTTGTTGTATGATGTAAAACCGAATGCCTTATTTTTAAAACCAACTCCCCTAAAATTATAAAACAATCAACTTTTTATAAAAGGGTAATCTCCTAAAATCAACAAAAGCCCGAGAGAAATATATTATTATAGGGCTTAAATAATTTTTAAGAGATTTTTATGTGTAAAATTGGGAGATGTAGTTGTGTTTAGGGGATATGGGGAATTTTGGTAAATTTTATGGTTTTCACCAAATTGGGTGAAACTTTTGTATAAAAAGGGAGAGAGTTAGGCTGTGTGAGACTCATAATTTTCAAGTGAAACAGGTGTCAGAGGATTCGAAAGAGGAGTTCTAGGAGATTTTTTGAGCCATTTTTGTACATCGGAGTATTGTCATGCTGCCGAAGTGCTCAAAGAAATGGTCTTGGTGCATTTGTAATTAATTTTGGAGAATAATCGGATCGGTCTCACTCTATTGGAGCGGACCCGGAGACGTAGTCACGTTTGTGGCAAACTCCATAATCAAACCCCTGTTTGCACTTTTTCTCTCCTTCTCTCTCACATTCTGACTCTCAATTCTGTTGGCTTCACTTTGTTATTTTCGTTACTTTAATTACTTCTATGAGTTAATTTGTTCCGATTAACTTGGATAAATCTTTGTAAAAGTTAAGCATTCAATTCTACAATTTAGTCTAGATCCGTATACAGATCAACACCCCTATTTCTTTTAGTTCATTTTGGTGAACCTAATCTTCAAACCATTTATTTCTGATATGGAGTGCATTTTAGTCCTATATCTAGCTTACATTAACTTTGTATTAAGTCTTGCATTAGTTAATTTGCATTTAGGGCTTCTAAACATTCCATTAGTGAAAGTGCATATAGGTTGCATTTTTGCATCTTGCATCATTGAATTTTATTTGAAATTTGTAATTACACATAGTCAAGAAAACATACAAGTTACTAGAAACATTAACATTCACTTAGAATTTGCTAAATTTAGTGTCAAAACCCTCATCTAGGACTCATTCACCCTTCTAGGAAATTTAGTCCTAGTACAGATTGTTTTACCCAATTTCTTGGAATTTTGTGTTGTGTTTTTTTCAATGTTTAAACCCTTCAAAAACCCTAATTGGGACTCATATGCCCCTCTGGGAAATTTAGTCCCGTATTAGGTCTTAATATGCATTTTACAACATTAAAAACCTTGTTTTTGTGCTTTTGTTTGTTGTTATTAGATTTCTATTTCAAATTACTAAGTTTCTATTGCATTCATTTCGTTAGATCTAACTTAATTTGGTTTCATTTCAAGTGCATTTGTAAACATAAGAATTGGAATTAAAGAATATCGTTTATCTTGTGTTCATTGCATTTATCTTGTATTCATTGATTGTCCCTTGCTTGAGCTTTACAACTTGGTGTCCTATTGCTAATACTATAGTGAGATGTAGTTCGAGACTCATGTCATCCCGTGATAGCACATTCATCGTGGATCTTGGGTTATCTATCTTTTTCACTCATAGTGTTGACACTAGTTCACTAGGTATGGACCATACCCTTAACAACTCTTTACCTTCAAGTAGCATGACAAGTTTTTGAAACTATGGTTGCTAGTATCCCTCAAGAATATATAATCCAAATCCATGAAGAGTTAGAAAACCTACAACATCAAGTGAGTACTGAAAACATTTCCAACAATGCTATCCCTACCATAGATAACGTACACCACATGATTGAAAGTGAACAAGGAATAGAACTTGCGTGTAACCTAGCTCATATTTTTGGAAAACATCTTACCTCAACCACTAGTTGTGTTCAACCTTTGGACAATGTCCAAAGTCAAGGAGGAACCCAAATTCCTCCTACAACCATTGCCTCTATTCCCACCTATACCAAACCTCAAGTTACCATAACGATGCAACCTACTTTTAATGTCTTTCCTACCTTGGCTATTTCCACTAGCAATCTTAGTACCTTTGTGGCATCTCACATCATATCTCCTACCACTTTACCTCCCATAAGCATTCCATTCACTTCCCCCTCAAACACATATACACCTCCACCATATTCACCTCCATCTCAAAATACAACCAATGACACCATCCTTAACCAACTTTTGCAAAATGTTTCATCCCTTCAATGACAAATTTCCACCATAAACCAAAATCAAAATGGCCAACCTTCATACTATGTTAAAATCAATCCCTTATCCTTGGAGATATTAAGAACACCAATATCATAAGGTATAGAAATTCCTAGGTTTGAGAAATATGGAGGAAAAGGAGACCCTTCTAACCATGTTTCCACTTATACTGCCTTATGTAGTGATTTCATCCTTGAGGATAAGCTCTTGGCTAAGCTTTTCCCTAGGTCCTTGAAAGATACCACTTTAGAACAATTTTCCTTGTTATTGAATAGCTCAGTTTGTTCATTCAGTGAACTTGTTGAGGCCTTAATTAACCATTTCCAAGTGCATATGACCACTAAGATAATTTTAGTTGATTTGATGAGATGTAAGAAAAAGGATGATTGAAAGGTTACTGACTTTATTTCACACTACCAAATGCTTTATTACCAAGTCGACATAAAGATTCTTGATCCTCACCTTCAACAAATATTCATTGAGAACTTGCAAACTAAGATACAAGATAATCTTGGAATGATGAAATTTCCTTCCTTTGTACACTTGTGTACTACCCTTCATGATTATCAAAACTCGGTTAGTAGTCGAGAAACAAAACCCACCTCTAGCTATCTTGAGAAGTTTGAATCTACAAATCAAAACAATTACCAACCTTTTAGGAAACATGATAAAGGATTCCTTCAACTAAACCCCCCTCCACCAACTCAACATGTTGATACCAAAGTGGCTGCTATAAAGAAGACAAGTCCTTTTACATTTGGGGATCTTGCTAGAGAATTTACTCCCTTACCCGATACCCTCCATAACACAATGTTACAACTCCTAGAACTGAAATTTATTTCCTTACCTCCCATAAGAACTCTCGATTCTAATAATCCTTTACCTTAGAACTTTAGATCAAATTCCTATTGTCATTATCATCGACAAAATGGACATGATACGAAACATTGTAAGCATCTCATGTAAGACCTCATTGATTTTAGTTGAATTCAAATTGGAGGTGTTAATGATCAAGGAAGTTAGTCTGTTTCCCCTCCTAACCAAAACTTGCAAATATTTACCAACCCCATGCCAAATCATAATATTTCATTTGTAAAATCTAGTGAAACTAAGAAGAATTATGTGATGAATGTTGACACGGATGATGACAACATAGATACTATTGAACAAGGTCCTATGGATAATGATAAACAAGATCTTATGGATGATATGGTTGCATTGATCAAAACACAACCTCATAAGGGCTGAACTAAAAAATCCTCAAGTGTCATTGTTTTCTCATCTAAAGATATAATTAGAAATGCACCTGATGGTCCTCTTTCTATAGCTGGACGAATCAATGACAAGCCCACTAATGGGATATTAATTGATACCATATGTGGAGAGAATGTGATCACTGAATAATTTTTACTTGTACATGAACTCTATCAAGAAACATATGATAAATTGAAATCATGGATAAAAATACATAATGGCTTTTCTTGCCCTATGATGGGATTGATCATCCTTCCTTTAAAAGTTAGACCGAAACAATTAGATGTCTCATTCTACATCATTCCGATGTCAGATCAATTTCATGTGAATCTTGGTTATCCATGGCTATGCTCCATGGAAGCCATCTCATCAGTTGTGCATAAATGTTTAAAGTTTCCCTTTGACAGTGAGATCTTTCCTATACACCATAGTGGCTTTAATCTTGTGTCTTCCCGTCGGAATTTTTCATTGGATTTCTTTTGGCCCGAACCTATGGAACTTATTAAACCTTGTGAGGAATTCATTTTCAAATCCTATCAAAATTTTAAGGTGAAATTCATAGCAAAACTATCCCTTAGAAACATGCCTCAACCCATGATTAAGCCTCCTATCCTTGAAAAAACTATGATAGAACCAAAGACCACCTCAATAACCAAGACCAACCTAAGATATATCCTTTTCCTATCTCCTACAAATGACCAAGAGACAACCAAAATAATCCCATCATGCCTTCTAAGATTTTTTTTTTTTACAAAGCTAAAGAGAAAGTGGTTGAATATACTCCAGTGGTTCCTTCTCTTCCTCCCATTAGGGAAGAAAAGTGACCTATGGTTGATAGACCCACTCCTACACAAACAAAAATTGAAAACCATACTAAAAGAAATAGAAATGCTAGAGAGCGTAGGTGTAGACATTGTGCTATTGCTCAAAGGTTAAATGAAGAAAAAAACAAAGAAAATCAACATCCAAACTTAAGTGAGGCAATACATGAGGAGTCTCCCTCTTTGCCACAACAAAAAGATCCTATATCACAATCACAACAAGAGCTAAATCCTTCTTTGGACATTATCCCATTAGACCTCGTATTAGGTATAAAAAATGGACCCTTGTCATTTTCATGGGTACTTTGGAGCCTTTCTTCATAATGCTTGGTGTTTTTCTTTGGATTTAATATGTTACCATGTAAAGAAGCCCAAGACATTGCATTGAGTCCCTTAAAATTCAAATTATAGTGGTGTCTTGTGAAGGTGTTGTGAACTATTATCAAAACATTTCTACACTTTTCTAGACTCTATTCATTACAATTCACCTAGAAAATCACCTTTTCTAACATCATATTATCAAGTCCTATTTTATAGAGGTATAAAGTCTTACTCTGAATTCATACCTTTTCTAGGCATAATTTCACTATTTACACCTTTCTTATGCTTTATTGACTCATTTATTCCCTTATAAAGCTTAATTAAGTGTGTTTTTGAATGTAAACCCAAAAAATAACATTAAATGCAAGATAATTCCTGACAACCACTTTCAAGTCCAAGGTGAGACCCATTTTCCATGGGTGGCGAATGAGTCCCTCTTGACTCAAAATTCAAAATATTTTAAATTTTCTTTTAGGTTTTTATTTAAAATCACCTTGCTCTGGCTTTGTGATGAGGGTATTATCAAGTTTACTAAGGCACAAGTGTGTATAAGAGAAATAAGTGTTTTACATCCATTTAACCCCCATTCATTAGGTTCACTTATTCACTCATTCTTTAGAGCATTCAAGCACTTTGCATCATTGAATCAAGTAATTTAATCAAGTATTTTGGAGTAGCCATTGTTATATCTTTAAATTTCTTCAACAAGGGTTTGGTAAGTTGATATAATTTTCATATTATTTGTTTATCATTCTCTTTCATTTCATTTCTTCATTAAAGGTTTGATTACAAAGTAGAAGGATTTGTTGAGGAAGAAATCCCTATAATAGCTTCCTATTAACCATTTTCCCCCTTTTGCATGTGTGTATGTAGATTTGACAAGCTATTAGGTGTTGAAAAGTGGACAAGAAGTCAACAAAGTGTTTCAAGTCAACTACATCCTATTTCAAGCTTGGAGAAGACATTCTGTCCATTTTCTACAGATTTGACTTCAACCACTCGACAAGAAGACAACCTCAGATTTGGTGCTACAGAATTGGTCCCTGATTTCTTAGAATTTTGGGAGTGGAATGATTCACCATTAGTGGTGAATGTGTGCCACCTTAAGGCTAGAAATCCATATTTTGTTAGATTCTGGATCCCAACACTTAGAAACTAGTTTTGAATAGTTTTCATCAGAAGCAAGACCAATTCGCCATCAGTGGTGAATGAGTCCCACTGGTGATTTTTAGCGATCTCTATCAACATTCAGAATATTCCAGAATCTTCATCAAACCTCTAGGTGCACTCTGATTCATCCCTTTTTCTTTCTATTTCGCATTTGTTCATACTTAGTTCATGTTTTCATATCACATTGTGTTTTCCAACATTGCATAATTCTTAGGTTTTGCATTCATAATCAGTCAAATAGATCATTCAATTACACTTAGATCATCTCATTTAGTCGTAATAACATCATACATTACATAATTTGAGTGAACCACGTAGATCCCTTTGAGTAGGGTTTATCTCTCTCCTTTTAGGTGAAACATCCTAAGAGTGCAAGAGTAGCCTATAAGCCCTACCCAAAAATCTAAGGTTCATTTTGGTGAACTTTCATTTTGAGCACTTTATCTTTCTGATTTCAATTGCATTTTGCATCATAGACTTTGTTTGCATCAACATTCAATTAGGGTATTATTTTGTTTTTACATCCTAGGGTTTCTCAAATTGCATTAGTGAAAGACTCATTTAGATTTCATTTTTACATATCATATCATTGAAAAAACTAAAAAATCTGCATCTACATCCTTCATTGGCATCTGA
>VDFB02119362.1:0-14584 GCA_007258455.2 Sequoia sempervirens | reverse complement strand
TTGGGCCTGAAGTGTAGCAATTTGTCCCTGCTGCGAGGAGGATGTCATTCGAACCACTGTCCGTCTCCTGATCCCTATCCTCGGTCGTCGCATAATCTGGACACCCCTTAGAATATTCAGCCCCGACCTCCCCAGCACATGTCCCCCCTCTCCACCGTCATTTCCACCATCATCATCATCATCTGAGCTCTCCTCATCTCTGCTCTCCACCTCCTCTCCTCCAACTGCTCCCTACGCACCACCAGCCATATCTTCCTGTCCCACTGCCCCTGGCTATGGTACTACCAAAATCGGTGCTGGCTCATCCAAACTGGTGAACCGAGGAAAGGGATGCATGTGAAAATATGCAGAGTACTCATCCGACATCCCAGCATCAATAATATCGCGCCTGTCATCCCAATCCTCAGGAGCTAATGCTATGAACTTTGTATATGCGGCCTGATAAGAAAGACATGGCCCCCATCTGGCCTCGTCTCTGCTCTGGGCATAATGTGCAACCCCCTGCGGCATCCCCTGCGTGAATCTGAACTGCCTCTGCACCCGCAATGCCAAAAATCTCTCCAAAATGAAAGGAGTCCTCCCTATCAGGAACCAAGGGATGCATATGTATGGCATCTCTATGTCATCGATAGCCCATGGCTAGCAATCCAGATATGGTCGCCATACGACTGTATCCATATCATCCAAAAGATGCCTCCAATAATCTACCTTGCCCAGCTTGGGCTGGGTAAGGAACATAGCATACATATATATATATACGGCCTGCCTGGTGGCCTAACTCTGGGGCACATCGGTCTCATCATAGAAAAATGCTCCCATGCCCAGATCTGTAACACTGTCACCCCGCAAGACAAACTGGAGGAACCTCTATACACCACCTAGTGCAAATCATGATAAAGATGAGCTAACATGCAGCTCCCCCATGCATATCGTCACGGCTGTAGCAACATCTGCTCCAAAATCCTGCCCCAACCCACTGATAATCCCTTTGCCCGGCTATTTGGACAAAGGAGACCTCCAATGAAAGCACCCAAAACTGCCGGCAAGGCTGGATATCCCTGAAAGTCTGCCCATGGTACCCACTACCCAGCGATCTGTGCATCTCCATATACTCTCCTCAAAGCATTTGTGCCTCCCAGCTCCTTGTGATCGTAATACACAAGGGCTCCAACAATAGGGATACCTAGGATCCTATACACATCCTCAGGAGTCACTTTCACCTCACCGGTCAGCATGTGGAAGGTGTTGTGCTCTAAGTACCATCGCTCTACAAGTGCTATCAACAATCCTCTGTTGACCCTAATTGGTGGCATCGCCAACAAGGATCTCAAACCACAGGTATCAATCAATGCTATGTCAGCAGGTGTCAACTCAGGGATCCTATCCCATCCTGCTGAATGTCACTCTCTAATCTGGAGGTTTTTGAAAACCTCCTATTTTCATCACAGGGATACGTAATCATAATCACATCAATCATTCAGTATCAATCATTTAAAACAAACATCAATCAGACCCATATCTATCAGTGACCTATATCAGTAATCTATCAGTGACCTTTATCAGTGATCCATATCAAGTGAACTATATCAGACCCATATCAATGACTCATATCAATGCATCAAAATCAATGACCCATATCACACAATCAGTCCTATCAATCAAATCAACTCAAGTCTATCTAGCTGGATATCATATCAAATCTATTCTACAATCAATCACTATTTGTTTTCTATCGCCGAAAACAATTTTATCAGAAATCATATCAATCATTTACTCTTTGTTTTCTACCCTAGGAAGCAAAGTTATCAATCAATCAATTTGATCATTTTTATCTATATCAGCATGATGACACAACAATTTCACAATCTATTGACTAAGGAAGCAATACAGATCATCATTCTCATCAAAACATCAATTATGCCTATTTTACCATATGCGCCGTTCTCTTCACAGGATGCGCTAAATCTCTTATGCGCCGTTGTTTTCACCAGATGCACTCAAACAGACCCCCTATGCACGTTTTCCCGTATGTGCCACTTTATTCAACCTAAGCGCCACCGTTTTTGCTGAATGTGCGCTTTCCTATATGCGCGTCTGTTTTCCCTATAAGCTCTCTACCCCTAAAATTTTCGATCCTACCCTATATGCGCACTAGTTTTTACGAGATGCGCTAGACTAGTTTTTCCTAAAACATTTAACATCAATCCTATATGCATGTTTGTTTATACCCTAAGCACGCCTATTTTTTTCGAAAGCACCTAAACTATTCTATATGCGCGCAAACATAATTTTAAAATCTAAATCCATAGAAAAACATGAAATTTTTGATTCAAACGAAAAAATTTGAATGCACAAGAGGATAGATTGACTCATCGGTGGTCCATATGTAGCTGGCCTCTGATATCTGCGCGATCTCTCGAATCGATGGCGATGATAGGGAATCTCCATGTCGTGATGTCACTCTCACAGCTATAGTTTTCACCAAAGTCAAAAGTGCAAATGACTTGTCTTTTTCAACCTTTTTACCTTTTAAAGGTCAAACAAGGGTAAATTTGACTTTATTTTCAAAATGAGACATTTCTTTTTCATTATCTGTTGTGAGCTAAATCACTCTCTCTCTTATTCGTAATTTACCTCTCGAGGGGGCATCATCAGCAGAAATATCGAAGGCATATCTGGGGCAAAAATATTATTTTTCTTTGAAGCAATGTGTTTTACACATCACTTCAAAGAGGGGCAAAATGTATACGTCTAAAAATGGTCATGATTAAGCTTGTTAATTAATTAAATATGATTTATTTAATTAATTCCTCTAATGTTATCTACATATAAATAAATTTAATTATTTATTTATATCGTTCATTTTCTAAATTTTTCTACCTTTAATTAAATAAATAATCTCATTTAATTACTAACATTTCCACCTTTGCTTGATTAAATTAAATAAATTTTCATAATTTATTTATATTTAATTATCATAGTATTCTAAAGTTTAAATATTTTAATATTTAAATAATGGAATATCTTCTTCATCTCACCTTCTATCTTTCGCTTGATTAAATTAAATAAATTTTTATAATTTATTTATATTTAATTATCATTCTATTCTAAAGTTTAAATATTTTTAAATATTTGAATAATGGAATATTCTTCATCCCATAATTGAATTTAAAATATTAAATATTTTATTTAATATTTTCCACCTCACCCTAATTTCATTTTTAAACATAATTAAATATGAGTTATTTAATTATGTAGGTTGCCATTTTCATCTCCACTTCCCAAATTAAATAAATATATTTATTTAATTTCTAACTCATGCTAACTCCTCCTTCCAAATTCTAACTCATCCTTCGAAATGGAAATTTCCCTTCGGATCTCAATGAAGGAAATTGAAGAAAAGGGAAACCTTCCATCCTTCTCTTCCACTTTCGAAAATCTCCCGCCGTCCATTCGAAACAAGCTTAATCTGGACCGTCGATCGATTCAGCCAATCAAATCCGTTTGAAAACTCTATAAATTCCAGCGCGAATCCAAGCTTTGGTTACACTTCATATACTCACGCACACACTCACTTTCGCACACCTACGCATACACTACGAACACGCAATCAACATTTCATTCTTACCAGTTTCAGTATCACAGCCATATTCTCATCCTAGCATCTTAGCATAGCTTTTGCATTTCAGCATAGTGTGCATTTTAGAATCTCGTTCTTTAGCTGTCCTTTTGTTGAGCCTGATCTACTGATCTGAGAGCAATATTGATGCAACAAAATGCTGAAGTTAGAGGAAGATAAGACGGTCTCAAGAAGTTGTTGTTACGGTTTGTATATTATGTTTTCCTTTTCAACTTTTTGATTTAATGTCTTATTAATATGTGTTTGATTTCTATTTAAATTGATACATTTTCACTCACACAAATATATATATTTTAGATTGTAGGAATTAGTAGGGTATTTGTCCCCCTATAAACTACAGTGCACATGGTAAACATTTTTCATGTAACTGATGGTGCGGTGTGACACGCCCTTCGGTACCACGGGTTTGGGGGGAGATAGACCTCATGACTTCTTGCCTACAATAGGATGCTTTAGCTAATTGAGCTAGGCCCCTCGCCCCACCCCTTATTTAATACTAGGTACTAAGACATCACTTTCTTTAATATTTTCCCAATATTAAATTATTATCACATGTCTTCCACACATTAAATAATAATATAATGTTACAATACAACATCAAGTGGTCCCCAAATAATTATCTAGTGTGATTAAAAACACCACCAAGATTATCACAACTAAATAATTATTTAATTACAATATTATGATAAATCATTTTATGCAATGGTGTACATCACCATATCCCAACATTATCACATGTGTATACAATACATAAGGGATCAATACATGAAATACATCATCATAGCCATACATGAAACCACATGAATTTCCAACATGATCATGTGCTCCATCAAGATACTTGCAATAAGAACAAAGTGACCACCATCTCAAGCAAGAACTCCTCTCATCCTCCAAAATTCCACCTATGGAATAAAAAGGAACATGCAAAGGTGAAAATGCACTAATCCACAAGCATAAATATCAAATCCAAGTGATAATAAAGGATCTAACCAAGTTGTTGTCAACTGTAAAAACCCACATGACCAGAAATAATATCCACAACACATACTAATACGTCCAACTAGCCATACCTCCAAGGTATCAATACATCAACAAACTCATGCCAAGAACATATGCAACCTATAAATTGTAACCAAGCTCCCTGTATCAAACCTGTCAATGAAGAACATACATATCTAGGAACTCTCAATGCATAGGTAATGCCAAAGCATATCAAGTCTACCAATCAACATTATATTAAGGTTTGATAAGTAAATGAAAGCATGAAGTACCAAGAACACTAGCAATGATCCAAACATACAACCCAAATAGCTGCATAATATCTCACAACATGTTATCACCATCCTCCCCAAACCATATGAACATGAACATCCAAGGAACGAACCATGAAAAGAGAAAACCTATAAACCATAATGTTCTACCAACACCTCAAAATTGTAATGTTGTGTCAAGTATGATCTCCTAATAATCCCAAATGAAAAGCCTTGACAACATCCATAACACCCAATCTCATAGATCAAGTACAACATATGAATCAGTGTAACAATACCAACATGGATGTAAGCCTCTCTAACCAAGAAGATGAAACTCATAGCAACCATCCCCATAACTAGAAATTGTCCCATAAAACATCTCCTAACAATCCTCATCAAAGAATAATATCATGAACTCAAATGCACAAGGAGATAATCATGCAATAACATCCCTCAAAATGAATCCTCCAGAACTAACTATCCATAGCTCAAGATCCATATCTATAAAAGATAAATCATATAAAGTCATGCTAACCAAATCCTCAAATTAGTATCCATAATAAATCGCCATGAATCAACTCAATCCCATGAGAAATCAAAGCACAAAACATAACACATTTGAAAGATATAAAGGGAAAATACCTATCAAATAATAAACTCTCGAGTAGGCTAAGAGTGGGGAATGAAAATGCTCCTCCAAGATAACCAAGCCATAATGACTCACTCCAAGAACAATCTCCTCGACCGATCCATCATGAACTCATGTCAAGGCTCCTTGGTCTTCCTGTTGAAACCTCCAAAGAGAAACTATCTCAAGAAAAACTCTCTAATCACAAGAGAACTCCAACCATTACCTACATCTCTAAGTATCCATGAGGACTTGCAACAAAAAAATCCATGCCAAAATCCAAATGCAACATAGCACCATAATGAAGTAATCAATCAAATGGTTAATGTACCCAATACAAGGAGATTCACACATGATCAATGTCGAATCTCCAATCATGAATCATGAACATAAAAATGACAACATGATATAACCATCTCCTCCTAGGAGATCACATGCACCAAAACATACATATACATCCTGGTCTCAAGAGAACAAGTACCATGCCAAAATCTAAACGTGTATCAAGAGTAAACCATGACATAATAGAAAACAGTCTAAACCAATAAAATATATCTCCAATCACATGAAGATAACCATACCCAATGATGCAACCATGTCATTTCCAACAACTCCCACTGAACCGTGATACAAGCTATACATGGAATCATGACAACCATCCTATTCATGAAGATCATCCAGGTCTGCACACACTCAACTGCAATATCAAAAACATACAAGTGAAACCAAGATCTCCAAGCTAATAGATACCTACAAGTGCCAAACCATCATAAACATATCCATCACTGTCAAAAGCTCCCAATGAAAGTGTATAACCAAAGAATGTAACAAGCTATCATGACATTGTGATAACAATCTCCTTAATAAAGACCAACCAAAGTCCCTCACACAATCAAAGAACTCAAATGCAACATGATCTCCACAATAAGAAGGAAAAGTAAACCATGATCCTCATACCAAGAAGATACAACACCATAGCCTAAATTAGGAACCAATCCAAGACCACCAATAATGTGCTTGCATAAACCATCATGGCATGCCAAAGTCTCTAAAGCACAAGAAACATCCATGACACCATGATCACCACCAAATGTACGAACAACTCAACCCAAACATGTACCACATATTTGTATAACATAGTCAACTACATGGGTCTCACATCATGATTGTACTTGGTAATACCATCTCACCTCCTCAATAGAACATCAAAAACAACAAACCAAATGACTAAACCAAGCCACCAAAACTGAAAATGCATCAACACTGAAATATCTATGGGAATAGATAACCCATGTCCTTGAGTCATACGTACAACAAGCAAGTATAGATTGCCTACAATGCTACACAACTTGTAGATACAACAATGAAGCATACAAATCCAACCAAATACTGATAACCATGTCAAAAGGAGAATAATATGAGATGTACAACTAAGCATACAATGAGTCCAACATCAAATCTCCTAGATCAGAAAATACATAAGCTCATAGTATCACCATAGTCAAAGTAACCCATAAACAAATTAGGACAGAATATCAACAAATAAATCATTTCAAAACAACTCCAAACCTGATCCATTGTGTAGTGCTCTAAACAAGCTTTCTATCAACTATTCGAAGTCCAAAATCCAACTCTATATGCACCCAATATCATCTTTTGAATCTTAAAAAAAACACTCAACTTCCAGCTACCAAAACATTATCAAAACTAAAAAATATGGAAAAATATCTAGCATCACAGTGTAGAGCACTACGTTAGCTTTCCAATGAGTCCAAAAAGAGAAAAAACAGAGCACTTGGAAAAACGTTATGCCCCCTAGAAGTAAAAGTGTAGTTTGAACCTAAGGCAAAATTATTTTAGCCACCCTTGGTGGCTAGGTGGTGGCCCCACCTGGGCAGAATCACTCCCCTGGTGGCGGACCCAAATTTTTTATATATTATAGTTTAATTTTTCCACATTGAAAACTTTGGGTGGATTTAAGAATATACGATGGATATATTAAAAAGATTTTAATCTTTTAAAAAAATTAAAAGTTTCAAAAAGCCTGTCAACTTATTCACTTGACCTGCCAAACATATCAGCAATGGGTACTGTCTTTCAACCGATAGGGCTGACAACCTATACCAGTTGTCGATTGATACCTACCGACGTGTTGGCAGGGAGGTATAGCGATCGGGGGGGGTTGACCCCCCAATGATTAACATATATATATATATATATAAGATTTTTATTAAAAAATTCTGCGGGTTTTCTCAAATTATATATATATATATATATATATATTTTGTGCAAATATTTTCACTTATGGGAGTGTAATTTTTTAAAATTTTATTTTTTGAATATTAAATTGATGGTCGTATGATTGTACAAAGTTAGATATTCAATAAACAACCTGCAAAACCCTCATATCTTGCCATGTCTTTCATTCTCTCGTGCATTGCATAGCTTCAAACTTCAAGAAATATTTTCTCAACCTAAGGCTATAATAAAAAAATATTCAACCATGAAAGTTTTGATACCACTTGTAAGGAAACTTGCAACCATCTTATGACAATTTCCACATAACCCAAAAGAGACATTCATTCAAATAAGTGCTCAAAATTCACATGCAAGAGAATAGACAACATACCCATCAAAGATGACACAAGATATACCTTTAGAAAACTCTCAAGAGGGAAAAACCTAGCCTCCAAAAGCATCCATTCTCCATAATATTAATCAATAATAAGTAAATACAAGAGTTACAATGAACACTTTTGAAGCATTAAGTCATCCAATGCATTCCCATGTGTCCAAGCATGAATCCACACATCCCATGCCATGCTTCACAAATGCACTCCTCAAGAAGACTCAATAATGATAGCAAAACCACTAATCCCCCAACCTAAACCACTACACATGTGTTTGTTTTTATAGACACAAGCTCATAGAAAATACAATTAGTGGTAAGGTGAAGCCACGTACCACAAAACCACATTGTGAATATAAAACCACTAACCCCTTATTTAATATTGGGTACTAAGACATCACTTTATTTAATATTTCCCCAATATTAAATTATTATCACATGTATCCCACACATTAAATAATAATACAATGTTAGAATACAACATCAAGTGGTCCTCAAATAATTACCTAGTGTGATTAACAAAACCACCAAGATGTATCACAACTAAATAATTATTTAATTACAATATTATGATAAATAATTTTATGCAATGGTGTACAACACCATATCCCAATAAGAACCTATGCCATCTAAGACTCTTTTATCTTATACACACAAAGTTACCAATACATACATTGATTTGGAACAAACTTATGGCCAAGGCTTTAGGATTTTGAAAAAGCAAGGATAGGATATTCACAATGAGCATGAAGTCCATTCCCTCCTAGAACAAAGACCATATTAATATACTAAAGGATTAGGCTACCAAGATCCCCCGATTTCACATTAAATAATTGGCCAATCAATTAAGAAACACAAATCATATAAACTCAAGAAGCTACCATTTTTGCATACTATAACTAAAACTAAAAAAGGCCTTATAAACACTTCTCAACCTAGGACTTGTCACATTACCACCTATCTATGAATGAGAAGATAAGAAGGAAAAAAGTACAAACATGTTTTATTGTGCATACCATAGAACACTTGGACATCTCACCATTGAATGTCATGCTTTAAAGAAGGTACTCAAACAATTTGATCCTTACATGGATCACTATGAGTGTGTTATAGATTATCATTTGTTTATTTTTCTCCTTGCCATGTGGTAGTTGTATCACAATATGTTTACTACCATCCATGAGCATATAAACTAAGCTTTATGCAATAATACTTCATTTTGTAAGGAGCATATTATCCATTTTGGGCTCATCTTTGTCCATACACTTGGGGGGAAAGGGGTTAAGTAGCCTTGTCCTAGGTGTATTCCTTCTAAGGGATCCTTATTTATCTCCTTAAAATGTTAGTGTGGAAATTAAGTACAACAACATTTTAAGGGGGGTCAGCTACAACCTATCATGGCCTCGTGTTGGCAAAGAATTTAGGGGTCTCCAAACTTTGGTTGGAAGGGGACTCGCTCAATATTATAAACTGTCTTTTGCAGAAGTGTATGCCTATATGGTCAATTTATCATCCCATTAATGATTCAATCTCCATAATTAATTCTTTTGATGAGATAAGAATATCGCATGTGTTTAGGGAAGCTAACTTGTTGGCTGGTTGGTTAGCTAATTTGGGAGTGGTGGCTAGAAATAATTGGGATGTTTTTGAATCCTTACCACTCAACCTTAAAATCATTTCCAATAATGAATAGGTGGCATGTCTCTAAGGTGGTCGATATGTGGGAAAGGCTATTTATTATTATTTTGAGTTGGTTTATGTACATTGAGTCTTGGCCCTAACCTTCTCATAATTACCAATTAGAGTTTCAAGAAATTATGGCTTGGTTGCATAGGTTGGGAAGTACTTGGAATGGCAGGCTCACATGTTTTTTGGGTATTATTTGCTTTTTTTTGTGGTTATCCAACCTTATTTTGTTTTGTATAAAATTGAGGTGTTGTTGGTTTCATGTTCGCTGCATGCTGCCATGGGTGGAGCTCATTGCAGAGTGGAGCCAAGCTCGTGTGAGGAGTTCTAGAGTAATGAAATTGTGTGGAATCATTTGGAAAAGGGTGGGGTTACCCAATATATGCTGAAACTCCAAGGCCCTAATCTTGAAGCAATGAAGGTTTTTGTAAAAGGATGGAGCAATAGGATTTTGCATTATAAAGGTGTGGAGTTCAATATTGATGATGATTTTGTGGCGGAAGTTACTGGGCTTTCTTATTTTGGGAGGAAATTCTACAAAGACAGAGGAGTAGCTAAGAAAGCCCTTGCAAATTTCCTTAAATTTGATGAAAAGAAGAAGCTTAGGGTAGTTGGGAGTGGTGGGTATGCCCATAAGTCTCTCAAATTGCTTTGGAGGGATCTTGTGCTAGCTATTATGCATTACTTCACATTGGAAAGTAGGTTCTATGTTGTTTATAGCTGCCACTTTATGCTTCCAAATCACTTTTGTCACAAGGTGTTGGTTTCTTTTCGTTTTTATCTCTTGTTGTCCATGTAAATTAGTACTTAGGATCATTGCAAGAACCCTAAGAAGGTCATTCTTCATGAAGGCCTTATGAATCTCATGTTTGCACATATTAAGCTGAAGTTAATCCCTATTTCTCCTAAACCCTGACTCACAAGAAGGGAGATAAGAATTTTGGCTGAGATGGGTGATTCTACAATGGAATGGGAAGGGAATTCTAAGGATGAGGACTTGGATTTTGATGAAATGCCAGCGGAGGATGGTGTGTTTAAGGAGGGGTTTGAAACTTTTGAAGCTTGGTCAAAGGGTTATGAAACAAATATTGAGTTGAGGGATGCAATGGTGCAATCTAGGAAGAAGAGCACTAAGGGGAAGAATAAATGCCCTAGGAAAGAAAAGTATTTTGTTAAGAGAAGGGTGGAATTGTTGAAAGATGTTGAGAATCTTGTTTCTGGTGTGAAGCCTCCTCCAAGTCCTAGGAAGGTTGGTGTAGTGGAAAGCTCTCCTGTGACTAGTGCTCAGGGTTCTAATAATGTGGGTGTTGTGGAAAGCGCCCTGATTGTGGATAACAGCCTTGGTGTGGGTAAAAACATTCATGGGTTCGTCTAGCCTATGGATGTACAAGGGATTGAGGGTTTCTAATGTTCTAAAGGGATTGACCCTAACCAAGGTACCCTTGACCCTCATTTAAGCTCTTTGCAGGTTAAAAGGAGTGTTGTGAAGGTAGAGCAGCTAGAAGTCTTGGTAGATTTGGAAAACATGCTAGATAAGCATAGGGTTAAGGTGGAAATGGTAAAAGTGGAGGATTCCCCTGTTGAGGAGGAAGAGGAGCATAGGGAAGTCCCTGGTCAGAATTTTGATTTGAATGTCGAGCCTCCTATCAATTGGGATGAGGTAAATATGGGTATGTTTTGTAGGATGGTTGAGGATGGAACACACAACTTGCTTTCTCTGGTGAAATGGTTTTTCTTAGAAGTAAAGGAGCTCAATGTCCAGGTTAAGCAGTGGCATGATGTTTGTGTGCTGCTAGTCCATAGCAATAAGAAGGAATAGACAATTAAAGGTAAGGTTAAATCCATGAATGTAATGCTTGATAAACTAGTTGTAGATGTTGATCACCTTGGTATAACTCATGAGAAGATGATTTCCTTTTTGGAAATGATGGTTCATAAGACTTTGGAGGAAAGATTTGTTAATTTTGAGGAAAAAATTGGTAAGTTGTTGGATGATTTGAAGACTGTGGTGAACATTATCAATAATTCCTTGAAGTCGACTGCTAAGGGACTTTCAGTTTTAAATGAGAAAGCCTTGAAATGGTTAGGTAAGCCCCTAGAGCTGGGTGAAATTGAGAAAGCAATTGAGGATGTGAATTACTCAAACTTGGTGGACAAGAATTCGGATTTTGCTCCAAGTATGGAAAAGGATGTGGAGGTTGGCTCATTCTTGAGGATGAGGAGCAAGACCAAGAAGTGGGTTGTCATTTCATTTGATGAGCTCAAGGATGTTATGGAGATGCATGAGGGGGTCATTGAGGAAAATTTGGCCTCAGTTAATGTTCTGGAAAAGATGTTGTAGTTGTGTTGACTCTTTTGCTTGATCAGTCTGGTTGTTGATGTTTTTTTTGTTGGGTTGTTGATGGGTTTCTTTGTTTATTTATGTTGTTAGCATTTTGGTTTTTTGGGCCATGGGTTATCTAGGCTTATTCTTTTTCTACAACTTTTCATCTTTGTTAAGGGTTTTGGGGCCCCTTCAAAACTTGCTTTTCCTTATCAAAAACATTTTAAGGGGGGTTATTGTAGACACCTAAAAATGTCCTAATAATATTGCATACTTGATTAAATCATGTATTAACACCATTTTCTAGTCAATTTCATATAATTCATCCATTTAATTAAATAATGTCAAATTATTTATTTAAATTTATTATTTCTTCTATTAATTAAATAAATAAAATTTATTTAGTTAATTCATGATTCTTCATGCTAATTTCACTCTCAATTGATTAAATGATGCAAATTATTTAATTAATTGTCATAAATCACTTTAATTAAATAATTCATAATTTGTTTAATTAAAACCTCTAATTGCAATCCACTTGCACAATTAAATGATTTTAACTAATTATTTAATTAGCTAATTTTTTTAATATTCCAACTTTTCTCACTTGCACAATGGATATTCCAAGGGAATATTCTATTTTCAAATTCAAATATTTCCCTCCAAATGGAAATATCCCAACATTCCTCTAACGTATTTCCTAAAATTTAGGGAATTTGTTGAGTCTCTCATAGATTTGAGACCATTGATTTGATCCTTGATCCATGCCTCATGGATTGTCAACCATTGGATTGCTCCTTGATCCATGTTCACTAATTCAATTCAATTTCATCCATTGATTAGCTAATTTGATCTTCACCATTGATTCCAGTTTTATAAATCTATAAATAACACTCCTTTTCCATCAAAAAAGATCCACAAGCTTTGAATAAACTTTATCTTGAATTGAATCCTCAATTTGATCAATTTGAGAGCTTGTGTGACAATTGAATTCTCAATTTCATCCAATTTACTTTGCATAACCAAGGATTTGTCTCAATTACAACATTCCAAATCCATGAAATACATAATCCCCCAAAGGGATTAAGGTTTGCACTTGTTTTATTGACTTCATTTTATCTTCATTTGATATTTTATGCTTTGAAGGTAATATGTTTGTGTTTACAATTTCATTGATATTCATATGCTTAAATGATCATTAGCTTTGAAAATAGTATGCAATTTAGTTTTATTTGATCAATTAGTTTTATACATCTACAAAATGGTGCACTCAGTGGAACTCCATGTCC
Source organism: Sequoia sempervirens (assembly GCA_007258455.2). Taxonomy (NCBI): domain Eukaryota; kingdom Viridiplantae; phylum Streptophyta; class Pinopsida; order Cupressales; family Cupressaceae; genus Sequoia; species Sequoia sempervirens. The sequence goes on along the minus strand of VDFB02119362.1, from coordinate 1,136 downwards.
CTAGCTAACAAAATTTGCTTTATATTTTCATGTTTTGGATGAACAAGATGCAAGTCAAGACACTTATCAAATGTAGAGCCGTGGACTTGTTTTATTGCAGTGCAATTGAATATTAGCACACACTTGTAGCATTTTTGCACACTTGTCTTGTCAAAGGCTCGCACACTTGTTTCTAAAGCGCACATGCTAACTTCTATTTGTAAATTTGGCAAATCAGAATAGTTGTAAACTCTATTGCACTTATGAAGAGGCAAATCAATGTAGTTACAAAATCAAACACACTTGTATAGTGATAGTCCAATGCACTTGTTTGGTAGATCAGTGCACCTATTTGACAGAGTCGTGCACTTGTATTTTTGGTTTTTGTTTTTGTAGGTCTAGCATTTTTGCAAAAAAAATCAAGCATTGGAGTTAAGTGTTTATGAACACTTCATCATCATGAGTTCATCAATCTTGCAAAGTGTTCTTCAACACTTATGTAAAGGATAATCTAAGAGATTTTTTAATTCAAGCTTTAACTTAGGTTCACATTTTCAATTTGGTGCTTATTAATTGAACCTTCACTTTGGATTTGGTGGATAACAATTGAACAATACAACTTGTACTTTCAATTTGGAATTGAAAATGAACCACACATCTCACCTTGGTTTGGAATTTAAAATTGAACAAAAAAAATCTCACACTTAGTTTTTGGTGCTTAAAATTCATTTCACATTTATCTTTAGGGCACTTAAAAAAAAATGTTTTCTTTGTTTGCTTTGCTTGGTAGACTAGTAGTGTGTATCCTCTCCCCTTATGCTTCGTACGATCTTGGGTGAAGAGAAGCACTCCTAGTTTTTACTATTAATTATTTGAGTCACCCAAGGCTTGCTACATATCCACTCCCTTTGCACTTTGTGTGATTCTTGGGTGAAGAGAAATAACATTCCTTCTATATTTTAGTAGAGGAGGCCTTCTTTGAAATAAATCTTGCATTGGAGAACTCAAGGCAACCCCCAAGCAATTTTTGAGGTGGGATGTATAAAAGGGTGTGAAAGCAAAAGCAAGTAGTACTTATCTAGTGAAGTTATACCTTGCGTATCAATTTTAGTGTGGGTGTATAGACCACACAGAGGTTGATTAGAGGCTTTAGTGTC
>VDFB02119359.1:0-18692 GCA_007258455.2 Sequoia sempervirens | reverse complement strand
TAGATGGTGATCCTGATCCATTTCAATATTGCACCAATCTAAAAGAGATCCCCCAATGTCAAGTGCCAGTGAACCAAGAGGCTTCATCATCCAATCCATCTTCCTATGTTCATCCATCCACACTCACCTGAACATCTGTTTCACCCTCAATTCCTACTACTCCTAGGGTTGAGATCCAAGACAAGGGTTGTGGAGAGTATTATATGAAGACTTCTTATTGCGTCAACCATTTGATTCCTCCTAAGTCATATGGTTTACCTACAATAGGTAGGGGACAGTCCCTGCTCACTATACATGTTCCTCCTACAACAACTTTCACTAAATGGGGTGAATTAAGCAAAGAGGCTATAGATGCAGAAGAAGTCACTTCCTAGTTGTATAAGGAAAATAATGAGGAACCTCTCTTACTTGCTCATATTCCTACAAATCTATATGGAAATGGTTTCAAAATCATGCAAAGCAAAGGATATGATGGACAAAGTGGTTTAGGCTTAAACCAAGATGTGAGGATTGAACCAATATTTGTTTCTCAGTGGCCAAAAGGAGTAGGGCTAGGGTTTCAACTGATTCAGATTGGCGTTCATAGTACCCCATTACCCTTACTTGAGGAAGTAAGTGTTTCAGAAGATATTAAGACATCTCATGAACCAGTGGACCAATATCATTGTAACTCCCCTGACTCTAACGATTATGAGTGGGATTCTCTATCTTCTACTTCTTCCATGGATCTTGACAAGTTATTCAGAGAACTTGACTTGATGTTAAGTTCCTCACCAAATCCCTTAAATTCCTGTCCACCAGAGAAAATGACAAAAGAGGAATGGTTTAAACACTATTATTGGGAATCACTTGATCCTACATCTTGGCAACTTGAGCCACCTATTTCCGATAGTCAAACCTTGGCCTTAGGTCCACCTATCCATCCACCTAGACTCAAACCTAAGAGCAAAATAGACCTGGTACAAGATTTTTGTGATCACATGAATAATTCAATCTTTACCTTGACCCCATTAGACTTTGATAACTTCGACGATGACATGCCCTTAGTCTATCCCCAACTCATTGATTGGGATCAACAACACACACTCATCTTAGACACTTTTGAGAACGACGAAGCAATTGTTGAGTTCCTGGGATTACGAGAAGGCATACCTAATAGGGATCATAAGGCTGGTTTTACCATTGACTTGGACAACAAAGCATATTTTGGGGAATCTGTTCAACCCTCCAATCGCAAAAATGAGAAAAAGAATAAACAAAATAAAAAGGATGAGTCTCTAGGTGAAAACCGAAAGGCACCTTTAGACAATGAAAAGGTAAGAAGAAAGGATGCATCCAAAGGTGAAAACCTCTCTGAGGAACCTAAGGATGGAGGTTTGAACATTCTCCCTGTTGCATAGGAAAAGTCACCCATGCTCGTTAAAGAATCCGTAGAAGTCAACATAGGCACAAAAGAGAATCCTCGATTGGTTTATTTTGTAGCGTCATTGACAACAGAGGAGAAGCCAGAGTTCCATGACTTCTTTGCACAGAGACAAATAAATTTTGCTTGGTCATATGCCGACATGCTGGGGTTAGATCCTAAACTTGTTCTGCATCATTTTCCCTTACAACCAGGTGCCAAACCAGTAAAACAGAAGTTGAGAAAAATGCATCCACAGATTGTTTTGTTAGTCAAGGCAGAACTCAAGAAACTCTTAGACATTGGTTTCATCAGATCTATCGACTATGCGGATTGGATTTCCAATCTTGTACCTATCACTAAACCAACTGGGGGCATCCGCATCTACACTGATTTTAGAGATATCAATAAATCTTGTCCTAAGGATGACTTCCCTTTGCCTAACATAGACATGATACTTGACATGACAGCAGGTTATGAGATGTTGTCACTTATGGATGGATTTTCAAGATATAACCAGATCAGAATTGCAACTGAAGATCAACCTAAGACGAATTTCACTTGTCCTTGGGGAATGTATTGCTGGAATGTTATGCCCTTTGGACTCAAGAATGCAGGAGCAACCTATCAGCGTGCCATGACTACTATCTTTCATGATCTGGTACACACTTGTATGGAGGATTATGTCGATGACCTTATTGTAAAATCCAAGACAAGGGCATAACATCTACAAGTTTTAGACAAGATATTTCAGAGGCTAGAAAAGTATAAAGTGAGACTCAATCCAAAGAAATGTGTGTTTGGAGTCAAGTCAGGAAAGCTATTAGGTTATATCATTTCTAGACGAGGCATTGAAGTGGATCCGGCTAAGGTAAAAGCAATCATGGACATGCCTCCACCCACCAACCTTAGTCAACTAAGGACATTACAGGGAAGGTTACAATCTATCAAAATATTTATAGTGCAATTAGCAGATAAAACACATCCTTTTCAACATCTACTTAAGAAAGGAGTACCCTTTGCATGGACAACTAGGTGTGGAGAGGTTCTTCAACTGATTAAAGAATATTTACTCACACCACCTGTCTTAATGCCACCTGTTGAAGGAAGACCATTGATTCTTTATATTATGGCAACTCATTCATCACTCAGAGCATTGCTTGCATAGAATGACGATGAAGGTCATGAAAGGGTAGTCTATTATATCAGACAGACTTTGGTAGGTTATGAGCTCAACTATAGTACCATTGAATGTGCCAGTCTTGCAGTAGTATTTGCTACCCAAAAACTAAGGAACTATATGCTAAACCATCAAACAATGTTGATTGCTAAAATAGACCCTTTGAAATATCTTCTCAGCAAGGCAGCATTAACAGGGCGACTAGCCAAATGGGTAATGATACTTAGTGAGTATGATATCCAGTATGTAGAAAGAAAGGCTATTAAAGGACAAGTCATTGCTGATCAGTTAGCTGACGCACCCATACAGACAGATCACCCATTAGTTGCAGACTTTCTGGATGAGTGCATATTCACAATTGACACAAATATAACATGGAAACTGTACTTTGATGGCTCACATACAAATCATGGTTCAGGGGTTGGTATATTGTTTATTACACCACAGGTTGATTCCATCCCTAAGTCATTCAGGATTGCATTCCCATGCACTAACAACATAGCAGAGTATGAAGCTCTAGTGACAGGGTTACACATGGCAGTCAAGTGGAAAATTAAGAACCTACAGGTATATGGCGATTCCCAACTGGTAATCAGACAGGTAAATGATGATTATGAGACTAAAGATGAGAAGCTTGCTCCATACAAGCGCATGGCTGATAGCTTTAAGGAGTACTTCGACAAAGTCAACTTCATCAAATACCTCATGTTTTGAACAGAGCAGAGATGCTATGGCTACAATTGCATCACTTCTTGACATTCCTAACAACGTGCCTAAGTTTGAGTTCTTGGTAGAACAGCTTTTGGTCCCAGCCTATGATATCCCAGATTCTGAAATGGTGTGTGACATTGTTGGTCCTGATTCCCCATGGTACAGAGAAATCTATGATTATCTTCATGCCAAAGTCATACCCACTGGCCTATCAAATAACCAACGTAGGACATTCCTCCGCAAGTCAGCCAAATACACCATCGTCGGAGACACCCTATATAGACGCGCCTTAGATAATACCCTACCGAGATGTCTTGATTCTACTGAAGCACAAGCAACCTTGCGTGGGGTGCATGAGGGTATATGTGGTTCCCATTCTAGCGGTCCTACCTTAGCCAAAAAGATTATGAGACTGGGTTATTACTGGCCTACTATGGAAAAAGACTCATATGTCTTTGTAACAAAATTCCGCCAATACCAAGTTCATGGAGACTTGATTCATGCCCCAGCATAGGAGCTTCGTCCTATCACGTCACCATGGCCCTTTGCCCAATGGGGACTCGACCTCATAGATAATATCCACCCCACATCATGTAATGGAAACAAGTTCATTATCACTGCCACAGAGTACTTTACGAAGTGGATTGAAGCCATTCCTATGACATACATTACCGACACACAGATTTCTAGATTTATCTTGAATTATATCATCTGTTGGTATGGTGTCTCTCAGTCCATAATCACTGATAATGGCTGGCCATTTAAGAACCAAGAAGTCCACCACCTGTGTGATTAATTTCATATCCAACATCACTTTTCCACTCCATACTACCCACAAGGTAATGGCCAAGCAGAGGCATCTAACAAAACCATCATTAGAATCCTCAAGAAGACTGTCAATGATGCTGGTCGTGACTGGCATTTACAGCTTAACCCTGCTTTATGGGCTTATCGCACAAGTATCTGTACTCCCACTAGTGCTACTCCATATTCACTTGTATTTGGTTCTGAAGCTATTCTACCTATTGAGGTCGAGATTCCTTCCCTAAGGGTATCCCTAAAAGGCCACATTGATGATGAAGAGTACCGAATATCGAGACTCCATGAGCTAGAATTCCTGGATGAGCGAAGACAGAAGGCACTAGACCATCTCCAAGCATATCAGAATCGCCTTTCTCGTAGCTATAACAGGAAAGTATTGAACAAAAACTTTGACATTGGTGACCTGGTTTTAATGGAGAACCCAAAGAATCAAGCAAAAAGAGACAAACCAGGAAAGTTTGAACCTAATTGGTTAGGACCTTATATTGTTACAGAAGCTTTTGGATCAGGAGTGTACCAACTCTCTACTCTTGAAGGGGAAACATTGTCCTCGCCAATCAATAGTCTGCATCTGAAAAGGTTCTACGCATAGCTTCTAAGAGCTTTGTCTTAATTAGCAAAAATACAAAAATATCAGAAAATCACAAAAATCGTTATCAAGGTGAAAACCTGGCAAATAGGTGTCTTGGTAACACCAAAAAAATTAGATAATATAGAAAATAGTAAATACAAATCATTCGTCCAATAGTGAAAACCACTTCGGTGGCACTTTGGATAGGTATCATGGTGAAAACCTGGCAAACAGGTGCCATGTGTACTCGACTCTGCTCCTTTGTCTACTATTATTTTAATCTACCTTATCCTTGTACATAGTCCTTATCCCTGTACATAATCCTTATCCCTGTACATAGTCCTTATCCCTGTACATATTACCTATCCTTGTACATATCCCTTATCTTTCCTGTCCATCGCTTGTATATACCATTCCTAATAAGTGGTAGTCTTTCCCATAACCTAGAACGATTGACATCGAGAGCATTTCATATCCCCCGTTTTACCCTATTCATAATCAATTGGTCTTATACTCGACTGGGGGCAAACACTTGACATGCGTCATATTGGTTCTTACATTGGCTATGTTGAAGATGTAAAACCATGGAAAATCCACAAAAATCACAAAATTACCTCAAAAAACACAAAAACATCAGAAAAATCCAAAACTAAAAAAAAATCAAAACATTTTGAACATCCAAACACAGAGTCAGAGTCGGTCGCACTTGTCAGTCTTTGTGTCGAACTACGTTGCCTCTGCGACTGGACGAAGGCAAGGCCATCTGCTGATGTGCCCCCGAGGCATTAGGTCAGTCCATCTAGGTTTGTCTGTATAAAATCATGATTCAATCCATATGTCTATATGACAAGGTCATTGGTCATGTCGAACTATGAGGTCTCTACATGTATAACGTAGGAAAGGCCATCAATCGATGAGCCCCCGAGGCCGCACTAGGTCAGTCCATTAGGGTTTGTCACATTTACTTTCACACACATCTTCTATTTGTAGTTAGTCTTGTCATTCAAGTTCAAGTCAAACTATGAGGTCTCTGCGTGTACAACGTAGGCAAGGCCATCAATCGATGAGCCCCCAAGGCCGCACTAGGTCAGTCCTTTAGGGTTTGTCATCACACATGATTAATTCTTTGTACATCATACAAAGTCATGCATCAATCTGGTGAACAAGTCAGCAATTTCTCTAAGTCAAATCAAACAACTTGCCAAACAAAACAACCAAAATAGATCAACTAATGTCTGCTATAGGATGTGTCCTTCCTGGAAACAGACATAATCATAGCAATCAACCTGTATCTTATTCAGGATGGGTCCTTCCTGAATACTGATATCAGCAAAAAAATCTATCTTATACAGGATGCATCCTTCCTGCATAATCAACAAGGTCAAACAATCAAACATAGCCTTACATAGGTTATCACATCAACGACATCTGACTCAACGTCTTATACGATACATGTCTTTCTGAAACCAGGCTTTTTCATGCCTTATACAGATAGTCATAACATCGAAACCAGACTTACAGTCTTATCCGGTATGTGTATCTCCTGAAATCAGGCTCTATCAATTACAACAAATAAAACAAACAGATCAAGTTTTGGCAACTATTTTTACTGGCTTATTGACTTTATGGCTTATTTATCTTATCATTTATCTTCAATTGCTGACTAGGAATTATGTTACTAGCTTTCTCAAGGATGTCCCATGAAGGATTTAGAGAAGCAATGATGTATCAGAATTTTGTTTTCTTTGACTACTGTCTATAGACTGTCTTTTAAATTTTATTTTCAGTCATGTTACTAGTTTCCTCAAGGATGTCCCATGAAGGATTTAGAGGAGCAATGACATCTCATGACCCGTCTTTTACTTTGTTTGTTGTATGTGGTTTGTCCTGACAAAAAGACTAGGGCAACTTGTGCCCTTAGTATGAGTTCACGACACTCCTTGTCTATGACTGTCTGTTATTAGCAAGTGGATGACCTTGCACACCTTGATCTATGTCATATCATGGTGTTTTTCTCCATTTGTATTAGTCCCGGGGGGTGAAGCCACATAAGTGGTTTACACTTTTGTGGAGGAAGGAAATTTTGAAATTTCCACACTCTTCATAGAAAAGTGGTTCGGTCGAACCATATGGCTCGACCGAACCATTTGAATGGTTCGGCCGAACCCAAAACCGAGCCAAATAAAAAAACATATTAAGGGGGTTCGGCCGAACCTTGGTTTGGCCGAACCCCCTTAATATGACAAAACCAAAAAAAGTGTGAAAGTGCTTTCACTTTCACACTTTCACTGTGAATTACCAGTCACTGTCCCTGCGCGCGGCGAACATAAACCGAACGGCGACCCAACAAAATTTCTCACCAACGAAAGCAAAGTTCGGGTCGTTTTCTTCAAACTTCATCATTCCAATTCGCATATCGACCACTATTGAGCACGAGGTATTTAAAATTCCTTTTTTTTTAAGTTCAAAATGCATGTATTTGTTTAATTTTGAAACCCTATATGCAAATTTTTTTAAATTTGTTGAATTCAAATTGCACTTGTTTGAACGTTTTTAAAGCATTTTTAATAGTATTTTGCTTCCCCGTTTTGCATAATCCAAAGGTTTGAGTAAGGAAAAACGAGTTTCCTCCGAAAATTAGTGCAAAAAAACATTATAATAGCTCTCAACATAGTCTAAAAAATGAAGATAAATACATTCCTAAAGACTAGAAATGTAGGGTTAAGCTCACAAAATAATTTTAAAACTACAAATTTAGGGTCAAACTTGTAGATGAAAATGCAAATTTCATACATGTAGGAGTGAACCGTGAAAGTCATAGCTTGATTTGTTAAGGTATTATAATATTAAATCTTATAAAAAATCAAGAATCATATCATTGATAACATTGTCTTCATGTAGTGTGTACAAATTGAAATATAATTGACTAAAACTATAAGTTACTCTTATTGAACAATTTCCTCATGTAGTGTGTATAAATGGAACCATTGATTGAAAATATAAATCAAACCATCAAGAACAAAGACTTGATTGTGTCTTCATGCCCTCAATTAATATCATTTACAAAGTTTGGTCTTGGAAACCATAAAATTAACAATTACATTCTCTACCCTATTATTTGATGTATTATAATGCAATTTTCTATACTACCAAGCAAATTCAATGGTCACAAGTTTGTAGAGACACTCTAGAAAAAGATCTATCATGTGTTTAAAATACTATTCATATTGTAACACTAGAGATTCTAAGTAATATGAGAATCCCTGCATAATTTTATATAATGTATTTTCATCATCACTAACTATAGTAGACTAGTTTCTATCACTATTCAATTCATCTTCTTTCATTAGTCCATCATGACTTGATTATTCATCCTCCTTTATATTTAGAGAATAAGAACAATATATAGAACCACTACAAAATCTTCACACATATCACTAAAAGTTGATGTTTGGTATAAATGTATCCACATGCAAACAAGAGCCACCTTTGGACATTACTATTATCAAAAGGACAAACCTTATTAGAGCGAGTGCAAAAAGATGTGGGGCCAAAAAGTGGCCACCCCACCTTTTGGCCCCATCATATTAAGTATCAAGCATTAATGTTGAGGTACGCTATTCGAGGAAACTTGAATGATGAGTAAGTGAAGAGAGAGTGGGACTTTATTGTTCACAAAGTGGGAAGAAATAAAAGCAAAGGAAGTGGAAATGGGAAACATGTAGAGAATATGGCAAAAATGGTGGAAATCAAGGAAGGATTAAAAGGAAAAGAAAGAGGGAAAAGGGGAGGATAGAGGCAAAAGGAGGAAGAAGGTAGTGCAAATTATACATTTTTGAAGCTTGTGAAATTCGAGTATGTAAACCTAATAGTTTTTACTTGGTGGTAATGAGGTATGATTTTTTATGAAGGTTCTTTTTAGTATTTTTATATGTAATGTAAGAGAAAAAGCTATTCTTGTATGAAATTCTAGAAATCATGTTAAAAAGCATTAGCTTGTAATTTCTACTATGTGAATGGAAATCTATTGCTCTACCTAGGACATTTAGAAGCTTGTGTTGCATTCATGAAGCCAAACATAGTAGATATTTTTTTACTTTATGTGTGTTATTGGAGATAGGGTTTTAGTATATAGAACCATACAATAAAATGGGGTAATTCCTTGTTTGAACTAAAAACCCTACTATTTTTTAGTGAAGGGATAGCTAGCTATAACATTTTGACTTTCACTTGTGAGTCTAAACACCCATATGGGTTATTGTTGCTTTGTCTTATGGATTATGGTAGTAAATTCTTAAGATGTATGTAAATCTAGAAGACCAATGTTGAATATTTATTTGTTGATAGGCTAAATAGAGTTAGAATTAGTATGGGTTCATTACATGTATGCCATTCAACATTCATGCACATCATATATATGTGAGAGAGATAGTGATAAAGAGAGATAGAGATAAAGGGTAATATAGATAGATAGAATAATCACAAACCATTTGCTATGAATATGCACAAAATATTTATATATTGATCTTGATAAGGTCATGAAGACATACATAATACATCATGAAAATATCATATACAGTGACATGAGGCCAACATTGTCTCTTAGACTACAAAATATCACCAATATATATTCATGAAAATAGTTATGAATGTGTCATAAAGATATAAAAGTGTTTATGTATGTGTAGCAAATGCTATTAATGAAACATTATGCCTCTCTTTGCTTGACTAGAAACTGAACTTCGATCCCTTGAATTAGTTATTATCTTGCATTGTGTTGATTGTGTGTGCCCCTAACAATTATGCAACTCAACCTACACACACAAACATATTATAAAATTAGAGATTATACCAAAATTTATAAATAAATAAAATATTGTTTTAAAATGATATTAAAATAATAAACACACTTACAACAAACTAATACTCAACATCATCAACAAAGGGTTGTCCTCAAAAGAGGATGCTTACAAAACAAAACCAAAATGTGTGTGTATCCATATATACATATATATACATGTATGCATACACATATACATATACATACATGTATATACGTATACATAAATATACATACACACATACATACATACATACATACATATGTGTGTGTATTTATGTATACGTATATATGTATACATATATATATATATACATATAGAAAATAAATGTATGTATATACATATATACATGCATATATACATATGTATGTATACATGAATGTGTCTACATATCTACATATACATATATACATATATACATATATACATATTTAGATATGTGCATGTGTATGTATACATATGTAGATATATTCACATATACATGAATATGTATGTATAGTACATGAGTAATTTTTTTAATGAAAACCATGTTTAGGAATGAAAATATCCAATCCCTTATGCTTCTAAACTAAAGTTTGCAATGCTTATGGTTCTTTTGGCCTTATAGATTCTTGAATCATTTTATAATATAAAACCAAAATATAACCTACTTTGGCTCTAATAATTGTAAACCCTTTAGGAATTCTAAATTGTTGCATCTTGTCTTGATTTTCCCACCATTGTTATTCCTTTTGAAAATTTTACAAATTAGGCAAATAATCCTTGCACTTATATAGAGGATCCTTATGTATGTTCTTAAAATTATTTAAGGTTAAATGACTTAATCTAAAATAAAGGCATATACGGATCTCTTGCAATTGTAACCTCTTTGCTAAAATACTTTGGAACTAATAGGACTCAATTGTGTTTTATGACATAGGTCTATATTACCACAATGATGTATGTATAGGTGTACATTTTAACTTGGTTAGCTTTCCTAGCAAGTTCTTCATTACAACAATCACTCCACCTTGTCACTCAATCAAGCCCACTAGAACATATATTGGAATTTAACCTCTTTCATACTAAAAGAAAAAGTAATCATTAATTATATTTAATTTACCATATAATTTGATCTAAGTAATACATTTTATAAGATCTAATTGGTGTATTTATAAAAACTATTTTGTGTTTTGGGCATAGGTGGTCCTACAAAATATGCATAAATAATAAGATAGACTATGGATTATCTTTTAAATATTGTTCACGGTTTTTCATGTCATATTTTTATAGGAGGTCTTCATAATTGGTATTCTTGTATGGTATTAGAGCCAAGCTAGGTGCATTTGACACCTATGTTGTGGCTCAAGGGAGTGTGTTGGAGAAATGATACACACCTAAGTCATAAAAAGACTCATCACAATGTGAGTCATTAGCTCAATAGTAGAGCATCCTAACACCAAATGGGAGGTCCTAAGTTTGAATACTAGTTAGTCCATAGAAATTTCTATAAAAGTAAATCACTAGTACATAAGAAGAAGAATAATTACCCTTATAATTTTTATTAATACCAACAAATTATCATTCCTCACATACATAGGCGAATCAATGATTTCAAGCTCGTCAACATGTATATGTACCTCAATCTCATGACCCTCATATAAAACCATTTTATTAGATTTATTTAGTGTAAAATATTTAAATTTTCATTAGGAGGAACAATTGAAGGATTGACCCCAATATTAACCCCCTCAACCTAATTTTTTTTTTAATGAATCAAATCCTTAATCAATTATTCCTTAATCCCATAAAATGTTGAGTATAATTACAATTAACTCTACAATTTAATAACAAAATTATTTCTCATTATATCTTTTGGGAATAACTTTAGATTTATCTAATGGCCTAATAGGAGGAAGTGTAATCATGCAAGCACTAAGTAAATTTTGAAGCACATTTTACAAAGGAAAAAGTTGGAGGCTTTAGAGTCATAATTATATTAGAAACATTTATAATGTATAGTTTGTACAATGGTCATTTCCATTATTTTTTACTATCCTTTGGAAATAATTTTTCTTTTTAAATTTACAAGGGTAGGATGATGTAGATGAAGCATTAGAAGATCCATAATTAAGTGTGGTAGCCTCTAACAACTTTAGTTCTTTACATTCATCTCACTTGCACATGCAAATGTTAAGAATGTATATACTTTGTCGATCCTTGTTTATAGTCAAAAATCTAAAATAATAAACTTCAATCTAACATTCCTAATATTTGCATTGGCCAATTTCAATATTAAAAAATAGACCCAAATGGAAGATAATACTATTAAATTTCATGGGAAGAACTTAGCCAATAACTTATCATCATACACAAAATCCAAATATGTAGCACTAAAAACCTTGAATGTGTCATGGGATCTCCTTTAACATTGTGCATCTCAAATCTAGGATCCAAAAATCCAACAAAAAATGGATATGTAAAATTTTTAATAGAAATTGAATTGTGTTTGATTTTTATATGTACATGTCTTTTTTTGTTTCCATTAGGTAAGGAATCAACATTACTTTTCATCTCAACAAGCCTTTAAACATTAATGTCAAGGGTAGATAGAGGCACACTAGGATTAAGGACATGAATGAAAGTGGCAAGATGAGAAATGAAAGTGGTGTATAAATTTGTCATGACATAATAAATGAGTGTGGAGTGACAAAGACTTGTGTAGGAATATCACAGTGAGGGGAACATGGGAAGTGTAAAACAAAACTAATGAGAACTAATGTGGAGACAAGAGAACTATGTGCATCATAATAAGTAAGCATGAGATGAGAATCTAGGAAAAAGGAGAGGATAAATTTGGGGAGATTTGGTGGAAGGAGAAATAAACTGCATAAGATAGATAGGAGTAAAACAATAAGGAGGAATACATGAAGAAGAAGCTTGGGATGGAGGGAAAATGGCACATCACTCAAAGGGATTGTTGAGCTTATCCTTTTACCTATTTAACTTTAAGTACTTTCTTTCCACATGGCTTATTAATCAACATAGTATATGAAGGAGATCAATGTGCTTATCCTTTTACCTATTTCATCTCTTTGTGTTCCGTGTTGTTTTTAATGTTTTTAATTAGAGTGCAGATGATGTTAATATACATTTAATGATGCATTTTTTATGTTCTATAATTTTTTTGATGTTCTCAAGGCTATATAATTGAAGTTCATTTATGTTAACAACTATTAGATTAAATATTTTTATCCCCAATTATTTTCAAATGATTTTTATACTTTAATCTTTGTATTCTTATTCTTTCTTTCATCGTTTCATTTAAAATTTGGACCATTTAAGGATGTTATGTTATAGATTAAAGTTGTCTTCCAATTCTTTTTAAATCAAGTTAATAGTATGAAAATATTATTGATGAGTAGATGAATTAAATTACAAGTTCTATTTTAGATTTGTATTCTTTTTATCTAGATATATTATTTACCAAAGTCTTATTGTTTTTTTAGGTGTACTGTATATATATAACATGGAAAATGTAGATCATGTTTCACCTGTGCTAGAATCTTTGTTTGCAAATACTACTAATGAGATAACAAAATTAAGAGATTCATTAGCACAAGGTGCAAACCCAGGGATATATAGTGAACCATGCATGCTAATATTGCATAGTCTAGAAAAACTAAAAAATGAACTTGAGAGGACTAGTGCATATTCCCCAGACAGAGTGACTGCTATTCTTTCCCGCATGCGAGAAGAAGTACATGGTGATGTTCCCCTTAAACAATACAAGATAGTGTCACCAAAGAAATGATAGCCACTTGTTTTCATTTTATCAAAATGTGCGTAAGGTTAGGGGATCAGCCTACCGTGATGTGTTGATCATGCTATGGCCTCATTGATCTACCCACTCATTTCTAGCAAAGACATGGTATATACCCAACAATGACCGTGATTCCATTACTTTGTATTTTGTTCAGCTTGTATGCTGAGGTCCATTTGGGCCTCAAAGTTAACTACCTAGACATTCCACCATATGTTGGTCAGGGGCGTGGTAGGATTGCTGATAGGCCCACCTATCGTCGAGCAGATAGACCACCCCCAATGTTTAGGGTATTAGTTGGTGATAGGTCCCCTGCTCTCACCCCAGTTCTAGCCCCCATAGCAGATGAGGTTGTTGTTGCTTCCCAAAAGGAAGCAATTGACACTGTAGGTGACATTGCGGCTGCCACCACTAGGATATCTGATGATCGTGTAGGTCAGTATTTGATATCTAGACATTCCCAATCCACACCATTTTCAGCACAGTGGACCACCATGGATCCTTTTACAATGACCGGCATCCCTACTCCTACAATACGCCTTGATGCACTTATTGTGGAGATATGGCACGCATGACTCTACATTGTTTGGCTGAGGACCTGTTGGAGGCATATTCCCACATTGCATCAGACAATGGGATCGGTATAGAGCATGTTAGAGATCATTTGAGACATAGAGGTCATTCAGTTCCAGGATCCCATCACTCTCAGCCGAGCACTAGTGCGCATCAGAATCCACCTACAGTTCATACAGTAGCTACACAGACTATGGGTTTTATTGATATGTTGATTGGTTATGGTTCATCATCACCGGTGCCATCTCACCTTCATAGTCCTCTACATTCATCATTTCTGGCATGACATGGGATAGATCAGATGGATGCAGATATTGATTCGTCGCTTGATTGTTTGGTCCATATGGTGGAGGCTAATGCTTCAGAGGACTTAGGTCATCCGACATCGATGATGTGCATGTATGTGCATGTGCATGTTTCAATTCTTTTTCATTATTTTTTTTAAATTTCTTTCTTTTAACTAGATATTCATTTAAGTTGATATATATGTGTGTATATATATTGTTATAGGTGGACATACCATAATCACTCCTAGCCTTTGGTCCGATCGTGCATGATCGATGTGGACTCTCAGTGGATGAATCTTCTATCGCTGACATGTGAGTTTTCATGTTTATATATTTATGTATGCATAGATAAATACAGTTGTAGATTGATATTTAAAAATATGTCCATTTAAAATAACTTTCATAAAAATTATTTAATAAAAAATTATATGTATTTAACACATCTTGTACACAATTTTATTTTGGTGTGGCTCAACATTTCATCCATCAGAGCAGGACCGTTCTCATTCAGATGGCCATTCGTCTAGGAGTAGACATTCTTATTAGGCCATGCATTCTAGATTTATGATCTTTATCACATGTGTATTTGATTATATATGATGATCTTTAAAATTGTATTTGATATTTGATGATCTCTTACACTTGCTTATATGATCTAGACATACATTTGCTTGTTTTTTGATCTTTAGTATTAGACATTAGATGATCTTTAATTTACATTTTCCTTTTATGATATATGTACATATATTTTCTTATATGATATATACATATATTTGTCGCTTTGCTTATAATATGTGTTATGTTTATATTCTTTTACATATATGTACATGTGTTTGCTTATGGTTTAAACATGTTTACACATAATATATGTATGTGATTGCTTTAAATATTCAATATACATACATGTTTTCTTTTTTTATGACCTCTTACAACTTACATTTCCTTATATTCAATATACATTTGATCTCTAGTACAATTTTAGGGAAAATCAATGCCATTTTATAATTAAGTTCATTCATGTTGATCATAATAAATATTTTTTAAAAAATGACTTAAGCAACATGAACCATTGAGTTGAGAACAAGATATAATCTTTTGACAAGTAACTTGAAATTCAATTCAAATTATATCGAGCTATTATACGTTTCTTACAAGTAACTTGAAATTCAATTCAAATGTTTAATTAAGAAAATTTAATTCAAATTATACGGTCTCTATTATACATTTTCGACAACTAACTTGAAATTCAATTCAAATATAATTAAGAAAATTCAATTCAAATTATACCTCTAATATTTGTACATTTTTTGACACTTTACCAAAATTCTAAAATTACTAGATATGTTGTGCATACCTATGAATTAAATAACAACAAACTCCACAATGAAATAACTTATTTGTTTAGTACTTGATTCATTTAAACTAGAGGATCCAGTTATTCCATGTACACTTGAATAATTTTGATTCACTTGGATCACAGATTTTGGAGAAGTTTTTGCACATTTATCAAGGAGGCAAATATTGGAGCTGGACAACTTTTCATTTTTATCAATCAAGGAAAATTTTCGAGGATAATTTAACTAAGTTGGTAGAGGACTTGTTTAGAGTCATATTTAAGTTGAAGAAGAAAATGGGGCAACAAAGGAAAAGAAAAAATGCATCTCAACGAAAATTGTCAAAAGAAGAAGAACAAAAGAGGCGTGATCAAAACTAGGAAAATTATCATAGAAAGAAACAAGGTGCATGCTTGTTTCTTCTCTCTCTCACTCTCAAGTGTGTGTTTAGTACTCTTACCTTGAAGGTTTCTAACCATCATTGCACTTAAATGACTATAAATACTTTTAAATATCCTTAAGTCATCTTGGTCATTCAAGCTGTAATGTTTATATGATCCTTGACTCCAATTCCTTAAGCCAATTCTTTTGTTTCAATATTTATAGTGCCTTGGTGGGTCTTTCTATTTTTTATTTTCATCACTTCAATGTTCTCAAATTATTTTTATGTTTTATGCTCTAGGGATTCCTCAAGCAACAGTCGAGCCAAATCTAGATATTGGATCAAATGAATCTGTTGACGAACAGATGGACCTTGAAGTTAGGGAGGAGACCCAAGTTCAGACAATGCTTGTTGGAGAGGGGTCAAGATCACTTCCTTCTACTGGTATGAATGAGCATATAAAAATTGCACAAACTTCTCACTTATAGCTCATCATGTTTTATCAATTTGTTTGCTTGCATACATAAACTTCAATTTCTATATTTAACATCATCTCTCATTTTGTTTTCAGTAAAATATTTTGTGACATTATGTAGAAGGCTCAACAAGTAGGAAGTTTTCATGCTCAAGTCGGTTTCGCCAAATGTAGACATTGACTCAAATGAATCCGCCAAGAATGCAGCTGTCCTGAAGATAGGAGGAGGCACAAGTTGAAACAATGCACATGTTGGAGAGGAGTTTCCGATCACTGCATCTGCATGATGGTTATAAAACTAGTTGAGAAGGTGGGTAAACAAATTTCTCATAGAAATTTAGATCATTTACTTGAAATGGATATGAAGAAAATCAAATATTATGCCAACCAGCCTTATAATAAGAGAAAGAGGTCAATGACTAAATCTGTAAATGGAATGATCAATCATCATTTCAATCATCTTGATACACTTGAAAAAACCCAATTGTTATCACATTTACTTCTTCGTGATGAGCTGAAAGAGTCATTACAATTGTTGGGTGTGCATTCATCATCAAATAAGAAGAAACACATGGGATTACAAAAGGATATTGTTCAAAATGTTAAAAAGGGTTCAGATTCCATTGGGAAAGGATCTCTAATCATGGATACAAGGCCACTACAAGAAGGGTGATGTTGACATCTATTGTACATCAAGATATAGCAAGAAAAAGAAAAAATGTCAAGACTTAATCAAATTATTATAGTAGAGCCACATTGATAAAATATAAGAAAAAGAGAGTTTTTGGATGAGAGTTTAGGAAGGCAATTGGGCAATTATCCTCAGAGAGCTCCCCCATTCCCATTGTGATTGAAGATGTTGTTAGGAACTTGGTCTCAAGTTTTTGGCATGATCGCATCTTCGCCCATCATCAAATACGAGATGTTATGAGATGTACGTGATTGACCTGCAATTTATGAAAAACATATCAAAACATTGACAGGACATAACACAATTTGAGATGTATATGAACTTTGTAATGCATATCCTCATATAAATATTTGGGCAAAACAATGCTTCAAAAGGTTAAAGCCATATTATGTGAAGATAAACAAGTTTTTTGAAACTTGTTATTGTCGTTATCATATTGAATTTGATCTCTACTATCAGGTGTTTCAAAAGATGAGAGAATAAAGTTATGGTTTTCAAAATGCACCTCCTAAACAAGTAAGTTTGTTCATAAAGGCTATGTTATTTGATCATGAAAATGGACCTCAAATAAATTGCATAAAAGGAATTTAGAGACATGTGGAAATTTGGCTAAATTTCCTTCAAGAATTGAGGATACCGACCTAACAAAGACAAGAATTGCAAGAGGTAAGCATTATATTTTTAGAGAGCTCTGGCCTTGTTTCCACCTCTCATAGATTGTTATTTGGATTCTCTTTGATGTAATGTTTCATTGATCAAGTGTGGTTTATTAGTTATTCACATATTTTACTGACATAGGTACAAGTATGTAAAGCTGCAAACAAATTTTGGGAAAGAATCCACAAGGTTGAACTATGTAGAAGAGGAGATTCCCATTGGAAAATTTATGGAAGATTTTCAAAAATTGATACGACCATACATACATCATTCATTTTTTGCCAAGTGGCAAGCACAACAATTCCAAACATTGAGAGATACTTTCCCACATGGAACAGTTCTATCAGTAGTTGACTTTGCAAAAAATTACTCTTTTGTACATCAAAAGGAGATTCAATCAAAGTATTACTTTTCAAAGCAAATCACTATTATGGTTCATGTGTGTTATCGACATGCACAATCAAAATTTGATGGTGTTGAGAGTACAAATGAAGAATGATCCATTAAGAAAGAAATCACTTTTATATTAGTGATGATAAAGAGCATGACACACTTTTGTCCAACATTGTTTTACAATATTTTTTGAGAATTTGAGAAGTAGGGGTGTCAAATTTGAAAATCATTTTGTATGGTCAAATGGATGTGCGCACAATTCAAATCTTTACGACCATTCTATGCACTTTGTAGATATCATAAAATCTACAAAATACCACATGTTTGGAGTTTTTTTGAGAGTGGGCATGGAAAGGGTGAGCATGATGGAGTAGGAGCTTACATCAAATGAGCTTTAAGAAAGCATCAAATGAGTTATCCAGAAGATCATCTAGACAATGCACATGATGCTGTTGAATGGTGCAAGAAACACTTTGCATCAAATGTGGTCAGCACATCTTCAAGAACAAACCGACACATTCCACATAGAGTGTTTTGGGAGATATCCGGTATGTATAAATTGTACATTAAA
>VDFB02119358.1:0-11399 GCA_007258455.2 Sequoia sempervirens | reverse complement strand
TCAAGGACATCAAGGATCAGTTGTGTGCCATTGGTCGAAAGATGGAAGAGGACATGGTCATAATCACACTAAAAAGCTTACTATGTGCTTATGATTGTTTCATTAAGATGCTCAATATGACTACCACGGATGTTGACCTAAAGTTTGAAGAGCTATGCAATAAGCTCTTACAGCAAGACAGATGGAAGAAACAGTTCGGTAGCACCAATGAAACAAGTGTGGAACAGGCATTTGCAGCCAACGACAAAGGCACAAGCAAATGGTCACACAAGAAAGGACAAGGTCACAACGAGGATGCAACAAAGAATTTGAAAAACATCACATGTCATTATTGTGGTAAGTTGGGTCATATGAAGAAGCATTACAGAAAGAGGTTGGCTGAACAGACATCCAACCAAGGAGGGCCTCACCATAATCAGCAAAAAGGCTCATGTTGCAAAACATTCAGAAGAGAAGGCATCAGCTGTTTGTACATTCATGGCCCAAAGACCAATAGATCAGTCAGACATCTACATGGTACATCGATTCGAAGGCATCTCGTCACTTCACCAACAGGCACGACTAGTTCACAGAGTACACTGCTTGCTTTGATTCAATGATCTTTGGTGGTGGTGAGAAGTACATAGTTGATGGCATAGGGATTGTGCAATTAACCTTTGAAGGGAAAAAGTTACTTTTTCTCAATGTGTGCTATGTACCCAAAATGAAGCTCAATCTACTTTTTGTAAGTTAGATTATGCAACATAGTCCTAATCTAGATGTCATTTTCAGCAAACACAAATGCAGTATCTAAAATGTAGAGAAAAAGGAGTCTTAGGTCTAATGCAAAGAACCTAGGATCAATTTTCTTCTTTTTTCTAGAGATTCATTAGGATGCAAATCAACAATGTGATTAGATTGACTTTCAACCATGAAGGTGAGTTAATCAAACCTAGATCTGATCCTTTTTGAGCCTTGGGAATTTATTAGAATTGAATTTCCTTAATTAACCTAATTAAACTATGTGCCCTAATTTGAAAATGCAAGATTCTGACAAGTGAGAAGTTGTAACAGAAATTTACCAAAAAATTTGAGAAAGGCAGAGTTCTATGTACCTATCCTATAAAATGTAATATCCCCCAAATAGGATACTAAAAAGAAACACAAATTTTACTAACCATTAGGGCACTAATCTAATAACAAAATTTTCACAGACTGCATAAATCTGAAATTTATTTGCATTAAAGTAGTTCCAAACAAACCTAATTTCTGATCAGATTTCATAATGATTTACAACTAAAAAATAGAAGCACTCAATATTACCATGCTCTGGAAACACAATTCAAACCCTTAAAACCACCTAAAAATTTTCTGTAAATTACATATCAGATATTTCATCAAGGAGCAGGATTGCCACCAACCATTGTAGATTTAGGTCGTAATATTTTCTAACCCTAGCCTAATTCTCCAAAAATGGTGTTGGGCTCTCAAAATGACTAGCTTTAAGTCTGAAATTGTTGCCCTTTAACAACCGTCCTCAGAAAACTCAGGAATGAATGATTTGCAGTAGTGAATGCCTTCAGATCTGAATATCCAGCACTAATAACATTGTAATTTTGGCCTCCAAACCTGATAAAATCTTGCAGCCCACAATAAACAATGTGCCAAGGTTTCACAAACCGAAGTTCTTCCACCAAAACACACTCTTCTGACTAGGGAGAGCTCGCATGTCTCACCGAAACTAGGGATACTTAAGGGTTTCAATCCTCAAGCCAAGTTGCAGCAGCAATAAGCAGAAAACTTCATCACATAATGCCTCAAAATGAGCCTTTAGGGTGTTATATAACAACTCATAACCATATGATTTAATCTCCACCCTCCATCTTAACATCTTTAATCCAAAGGCTCACATTAAAACCCTAAAAATATGTTCTTATCAGCTCCTAGAAGTTGGACACCCCCTTTAGGCTAATTAGCACATGTTAAAAGATGTCACCTAAGTACAAAAAAAGGAGACAAGTTAAGTCCCTTGCCATCACTTTAAGTTGCCTAAAAAGGCATGCCCAACATAAAATAACTTAAATTCCTTAAAATAACTTAAGTTCCCTTAAGTTGCATCAAAAGACGTGCACTCAACTTAAAATTAGAATTAAGAACAAGCCAAGGACTTCATTTCTTACCCAATGATGCTCTACGTCCTCTTCCTCTTGGGTAAACCAAGGAAAGGACAGCCAATCTACTGTTAATCATCTTGATTTGAGTTGGGGACATTACAATCCTCCCCACCCAAAGAATGCTTGTCCTCAAGCATTTGAAGGCTTGGATGCTTAAGAATCTCCTCCCCTTCTCATGTTGCATCCTCCAAAGACAAGTTTTTCCATTTGATAAGATATTCAAAATTTACCTTATTCCTCAACCTTTTCTCCCTTACTTGCAAAATTGTTTTTGAAATAAGTATCAATTTACCTTCCTCATCCATGGGAGGCAACTCCATAGCAGGTGTCACATACTGTCCAAGAGCCTTTTTGAGACACGACACATGGAATACATTGTGGATCTTGCTTGTAAATGGCAGCTCCAGCTCATATGCTACTTCATGAATTCTCTTAGTTACCTTGAAAGGCCCATAAAATCTGGGTTTAAGCTTTTCCGCCCCACTTACTTTCAAAGAAGATTGTCTATAAGGTTGAAGACGCACAAATACCAAGTCTCCCACCTCAAAAGACCTCTCAACTCTATGGCGACCAACATATTTCTTCTACTGTTCCTATGCAATCTAAATATTCTCCTTGAGTGCTTTGAGGATATCTTGATCTTCTTTAGCCCACTCAAGAACTTTTGGAGCTCTAGAATCAGAAAAAACCAAATCTACAAATGTAGAAGACTCATAGCCATACAAAGATTTGAAAGGATTCATGCCAATGCTCATGTGATACGTAGTGTTGTAACAAAATTCTGCCAAATGTAACCATTTTGCCCATGCTTTTTGCTGTCCTGAAACATAGATCCTCAAATAACCTTCGAGCCATTTGTTAACAATTTCAATTTGACCATCCGTTTGAGGATGATAACTAGTGCTATGATCAAGTTTCGTTCCAACCAACTTCATCAATTCTTGCCAAAAAGTGTTGATGAATATGCGGTCTCTATCACTTACAATCCTCTTTGGCACTCCATGAAGTCCGAAAATTTGCTCAAAAAACAGACCAGCAACTTGTGGTGCTTTAAATTCGAAAGGCATAGGCATAAAATGACAATATTTAGTAAGTCTATCCACCACAACAAAAATACAGTCCTTACCATTCACCTTAGGCAGCCCCGTAATAAAATCCATCGATATTTGTTCCCATTTCTGATTGGGAATAGGAAGTGGTTGTAGCAGCCCTACTGGAAAAGAAACTTCAGCCTTGTTTCTTTGGAACTCTAGACATTCTGTTACATGTTTAAGAACATCATCTTTCATACCCTTCCATGAAAATCTTTCACGAATGTACCTGTTTGTCTTCAAATAACCAGGATGACCAGCAGGCTAACTATTATGAACAGCAATAAGAATCTTATGCTTTAGCTTACTTTCAGGCACTAAGTAGATTTTGTCCTTGTAATAGATGATGTCATTTAGCACTTTATATCTTTCATCATCAACTTTACCATCTAAAATGCCACAAGTATGTTGATTCTTTGAAGATTCAGCTAGTATGTGATCCCTCCAAGTGGCTGTAATTTCTGAAAGTGAGCAAACTGTAGGTTTTCTAGACAATGCATCAGCAACAACATTATTTTTCCCTTTGACAAATTCAATGTCAAAAGCATACCCTTGTAGCTTACTTACCCAACGTTGTTGTCTCTCATTTAAGCCTTTTTGCTCCATAAAATGCTTGAGGCTATTATGATCAGTCCTCACTATAAACTTGCTGCCCACAAGATATTGCCGAAACTTTTCAAGTGTGTGCACGATTGCCAACATCTCCTTATCATATGTAGAGAAAATCCTTTCAACTTCATTCAATTTTCAGTTCTCATAAGCAATGGGATGCTTGTCTTGCATCAAAACAGCCCCAATACCAATACCAGATGCATCACATTCAAGCACAAAGGGTTTAGAGAAATCCAGTAAAGCCAAAATAGGACAAATACTCATTACCTTCTTAAGATGATCCATGATTCTTTGAGTCTCATCCATCCACTTGAAAGCATCCTTCTTGGTCAAATCTGTCAAAGGAGCGGTTAATCACAAACCATCTATAGTATGTGCATAGACCAACAAAACCCCTCAATTGTGACACGTTCTTGGGTGGTGGCCAGTCAAGTATAGCTTGAATCTTCTCTCTATGTACCTTCACTCCACCATTCCCAATGACATATCCCAAGTACAATAGCTCAGTCATACCGAACTCACATTTAGAGGCTTTTGCAAAAAGAGAATTAGCTGCTAAGATACTCAATACCTCATCAAGGCGTCGAAGATGCTCTTCCCACATCTTGCTATAAACTAAGATGTCATCAAAGAAAACCAACACAAATTTCCTCAACTGCTTATTGAACACATGATTCATGCAAGACTGAAAAGTAGCTGGAGCATTTGATAATCCAAAGGGCATTACCAAATACTCAAAATGTCCATAATGACACCTGCAAGCCGTTTTGTGTACATCTCGCTCTTGAACTCAAATCTAATGGTATCCTGAACGAATATCTATTTTGGAAAAATAGACCGCTCCATGTAGATCATCCAACAACTCATCAATACGTGGAATAGGATACTTATTATTGATGGTCTTCTTGTTAAGTGCACGATAATCTACCTTTGATCCAAGTATGTTTTTGAAAGCACACTCTATGGTTTAATAGGCTATCCAAACAATGTCCACATAAAATTAATAATTACTTCTCTCTTTCATCCCGCTAGAACCATATCATATTGACATGTTGCCATAAGAATTTATGGGAAGGCGTGTTTTCCTGAATCATAAAAAATAAGATGACATTTTGATACAATTCAAATCAGACTAAACCACTAATAAGAATCCACTCACAAAATAATGGGACATTGACATTTGTGAGCATAATGTTACTCTATAAAATTTAAAATTTCTTATAGAAATGTAAGATTATGGAGTACACAGTCTACTCAATCCACTTAGTAACTGCTGATGCAAACTTTCCTAGGAAGGAATGGGTACCTTTACGTAGCTTTCTAACAATCACATTTGCATCTGGCATAACACCAACAAAAGTGCCTCCTGGACGAAGCAATGTAGATACATTTAACAAAGCTCGTCGTGCACGTTCCTCTGTTGACCAAGAGTAGTGCAAGGCAAACTGTATCATTCCAGAGTTCAAAACATAAGGGACATAGACAAAAACTTAAGCTCAAATGCATGAAACATTATTGTGCAAATAGTTCATCAAAATAACAACACATGTTCCAGAAAGACATAATAAAATTCCATATGCAACAATCTGTTGAAGAGCAATATAAGATAGACAATATTTGTTATAGAAAAAGTGAGGTCATTTTTGGATTTATATTACCAGAGCAAGGTGATCAGTGCTTTTTTGCAACTACTATATACAGAGAAAGAAAAACAAAGCATGTTCAACAGTCACTATGATGTTTGAATCCAGTTATAATCTGATTTACTGAAATGAATTGGAAAATATTCTTTAAATTGGAATCATCCCTCCATTTTGTGATCTAAAGGAGCGTTTCCATTTGTTGTGGTTAGTATGTTACTATGAAGGTAGATAAGTAATGAAGAAGCATGGACAGCAGACAACAAAGCTCTCAACTAAGAGATTAGACAAGGATTACATACACACACACACACACACATAAACCATATAAACTTGACGACATATCAATTCTCAAGAACCTAGCTACAGTTATTAAAATAAAAATATTTCTTTCCCAGAATTAGATTCTTCCTCATTTTTCCTTAGACATTAAATTTTGTGGGCTTTTGCAGTCCTTTTCACCTTCAAAATTCTCTAATTTCTCTTCTCCTGGATTCAGATCTTGAAGAGTAATGATTGATCCAAACCCAAGTCCTGTTTTTGAGAAGGTTTACTATAACCTTTATGCAGTTATTCTAGAATTGACAACCTTCGGTATGTTTGTATGAGGTCCATAAACCCTAGTTTTAAAATTCTCCTTGTTACTCACCCCTTCAGTCTGATAAATCCTAGGTTGTTAGATTTCAATGTTGTAATAGAGAATTTCACTGCAGCCCATCAATCTTATGGAGGTCAATGCTGCCAAGAAGATAGTTAAAAGATACACAAACTTGCTACAATCTTAATCCGAAGTTACAAGTCATCTTCAGGGAAACTTATTAGAATAGAGAATGAAGGTTGGGGACTGAAATGGACTCAAATTAAATCTTTGGATTAATATGGTAACAAATGAGGCTGCTAAATATGTATCATGGCATGTGATATGGACTATCATTGTTGTTCTTTATCTCATAAACTTGGAGGTTTGATTTTCATCCTTGATTCAAGCTTTGGCATTTTTCTCCTCATAAGTTATTTTACCCTTTTCAAGAATAGTTAGTCAAGAATCCTAACAAGTATAACATGCAACATTTTATCATAAATGGAATATTGTTATGGGGTTGGAGATGTCACTTTGAAAAGGGTTAGAGGGTACATGAACAAAGGTACAGCTATATATACTCAATCCACGTGACACTGGGTATGGGTACAGGGAGTGTGTCCCTCTCCTTGAACCTGGTTTCCCTCATGGTTATTCCTTTTAACAATCAAATGAAGCAACATGTTATTGAAAGATAGCGTCGGTCAGATCTGGAAATCGATTGCTGCAAGCACCATCGTATTTCATACCTGATTGCATTTATCGTTATTTCTGAAAAACATAACATTCGAATTTATGAGTATAAAAATTGCGAATCATATTTGATATTCTAAATCGAAATGTAGATTGTTATTCGCTGTTAGTGTATATGTGTTATTCTAACGCATTGTTAACTGTATGTTAGCCCGCACTCTAAAGAACACGTCCCATGAGTGGACGTGTCTCCACTCGTGGAGACACATCCTCTCATGAGACGTGACTCTTAGAGGACGTGTTTCCTAACATACTTATAGCGAATCCTTCAATGATATGCAGACATAGAAATTGAATAATGTTCTGCATTCAGCACATTAATTATCTTTAAATCTGGAAGTTGAAATTCTGTGTATTTCTGAAGTCGAAAATCTGTGTCTGAGTTTTGGTAGTTTTCTGAGACCGAAAATACTTTTAGAACCCTTAATCTCTTTTCTTGCCATTAGATTTGTTTACATTTTCATGGTATCAGAGCCAGGTTGTGCAAATCCCAAACAGATCTAATATCAGTTTGCTCTAGAAAATTCGCATTTTCTAAAAATCGAATTTGCTCACATTCTTCATAATGTCAAGTGTGATCAGATTTGAAGATCGCCTTGCTGGAGCAGACAATTTCACATCATGGAAATTTAGAATCATGATGATCCTTAGAGAAAATAAATTAGATTCACTTGTGAAAGAAAACTTGGAGGAACCAAAGTCTGAATCTGAGAAAACTCAATGGACAGAAAACAATGAAAAGGCCATGAAAATCCTAGTAGATGCAGTTAGGGATCACATAGTGCCCATCCTAGCAAAACATGAAACTGCATACCACATGTTCAAATCTCTTGAGAAAACTTATGAGATTAACAACACCTGCAGGACTCTTGCTTTAAAAAGGCAAATCAACAATGCTCAAATAAACAAAGGAGAGTCCATTAATGCATATTTCATGAGGATTATTGAACTGAGAGATCAACTATCCACAATTGGATATCAGATTGATAGCAAAGAATTAACTCTAATTGCACTAGGAGGCCTACCAAACTCATGGGAGTCTTTTGTTCAAGGAATAAGTGCAAGATCCAAACTCCCTAAGTTTGACAGGCTAAGAATTGACTGCCTTCAAGAAGAAACAAGACTCTCCTCAAAATAAAACAAACAGAAAAGCATAGATGAAGATATTCATGCACTCAACACATCGTCTAATAAAAGGAATAAGAAAAACTCCTACAAGAAAGGATCTTTTAAAAGAAAGAGAAATCCCAATGGAAAGGGATCCTCTAAGAAGAAAGACATTTCTCAAGTGCAATGCTTTAGGTGTGATCAATATGGCCACTATGCAATGAAATGCCCTGACAGAACAAAGCAACAAGCATCCTTTGCCAAAGTAGGAAAGTCAAATTCAAATCATGAATCTGAGAACTTTGTGTTCTATTCAGCATTATCTAGTCAAGTATCTAACAATTTCAACAACTGGGTAATGAATGAATGAATGAATGAATAGATTTTAATGACGTCCACGAGACCATCAGTCTATGGGACCAAGCACCTAAACTTTAACCATTTTCAAGTTCTTTTCCATGTCAGCCCTTCTATTATAGATCTTGATCAGAAAGCTAGCAGTTTTGAGGAGCTTAGTTTCCCTAAAAAGTTCATTTAGATTGTCCACCTTCAAAATGTCTTCATATTGGATATGGATATCATCATAAGCAGCACACTCAATCATGAAGTGCCATTCAGTCTCGACAGTCCCTTTGTTGCAAAAAATACAAGTTCGTTGCTCCCAAGCCTCCTTGGGGACAGCCCACCTACCTGTCTCGCATCTAAGATGGTGTGACCCGGTTCTTAATTGAGCGATCAAAAGCCTAGCCTTGCCTTTAATTGTAACCTTTAGATAGTCTTTCTCATCATGCTCCCACGTGGGGTTGAATTCCTGGATATAATGAGACTTTTTACGGCCAACCTGCTTAGTCCACATAGTAGACCTAAACTTTTCTAGCACAAACTTTTTTATCTCAGCATTAGTGTTGGGGCACTCATGTAGTTTAATGTTCCATTTGTTCAACCACTTGCTATTTTGCTTCATCCAAGTCTTCTTTCTACGGTTTAGCTCCTCCCCAACAACCATTTTGGGCCAGCGGTGCAAATCCATGTTCTCAACTTTTTTTAAATAACTTATTAACCGGATGACAGCAGATGCCTCCAACGGGAACATACCAGTTTCAGCCAAGAGAATCTCATACGGAACCGAAGATTTGACTTTGATGTTAGTAGTGATCAAATGTTTTTGAATTCTTTCAACTTGCCTCCACTTGTGGTTTGACATGCTACCCCCCCAAACCTCACAACCATAGAGGACAACCGGTGCCACCAACAAACCAAAAAGGGTTTTCTTGGATTTCCAATCCCATAACTCTGCTTTCCTACATCTGTTCTGTAGTAAATAAGACGCCTTCCAGCCACCCTGAATCCTTTTTGCCCTGCAAGTCTCCCAACTGAGCCTACCTAGATATTTGTATTCTTCCACCACCTCCAAAGGGCTGCCCTCAAAGATGAAATTAAACTGCTGCTTCTTCCTTTTCAAAGAGAAAATCATGATTTTGGTTTTGCTGGTGTTAACTTGCATACCGACCTCTTGGCAAAAGAGCTCGAGAGCCATTAAATGACCTCTCAAACCCGGAGCAGATTTTGCAATTAAGATAAGATCATCCGCATATAAAAGTAACTTCACCACATAACTAGCTAGTTGAATACCCTCCCCATCAGTTTTGTTTAACCATTATTCAAGCTTATCAATATATAATCCAAACAGAGTGGGAGATAGGGGACAACCCTGTTTGACCCCGATGTCGCTACCAAAGCATTCTGACATACCATCTTTTGTTCTAATTTTAGCGCTAACTTTCTCATAAAGTTTATGGACTGCTGCTCTAAGTTCATCAGGAATACCAAGTTCCTTCATTTTGTTCCACAGTTTGTCCCTAGGTACCGTGTCAAAGGCTTTTTTGAAATCAACGAAACAACAAAAGGCTTCAGCCCCTTGAGTGTCCCAAACTTTCTCAATTAAGTGCCTAAGCGTGATGCAGTGATCTATGGTAGAATGCCTTGATCTGAAACCAGCCTGCCCCTTTGCCCTTTTACCTTCCCTTTCAGCCCAATTACTGATTCTGCGCTCTAACATGCTCCCATAAAGTTTACCAAGAAGAGGATTGACCATTATAGTCCGATAGTTAGAGGGATTATTGATATCCCCACTTTTATGTAAGGGGATGACCACACTGGTAGCCCATTCAACCGGAAAGCCATTTTGAGTGATGCTATTAAAGAGGTATTTGATGTGAGGTGTGAGGAGCTCACAACCCCATTTTAAGAATTCAGCCTGCAGCCCATCAATATCTTGAGCCTTACCACTTGCTAGGTTTTTTATGCCTTTCTTGATATCCTCCTCCGAGAAGAGTTCACTTGAGGCATGCATTAAAGGGGGCTTGATTTTCTCCATCGGTCGTTCATACAAGAGCTTCGCATACTCTAACCACTGCTTCCCAGTGATATTATTTTCTATCTGACTCTTCCTTTGCTGCAGCTCTCTCCAAAAACTTTTGGGATTGTGTTTACCCAAAGCAATTAACTCTTTCCTTCTTAAATTCACATAGATTTCTTTTTTAGATTTTACCAACTTCTCGTAGATTACTTTACTTGCTTTGTTTGACATATTCTTTTTGACCAATCTTCTTGCTGCTTTGCACTCCTCATCATACCATGGGTTAGCAGGAAAAGTATTTGAAATCCCTTTCTTGGTTTGAGATCTCTTACAACCTTCTAGAGCCTTCTAAATTAGTGGAACCAACATATTGCTGCTAATGTATTCATTTTTTTCGTTGCTTTCATTGCATGGTATGTTTTTTCTTTCTTGGAGGTGATGATCCAACGCAGCCACAAAGATTTCTTGATTTTCATGATTCACAAGGATTTTTCCTTGTGAGTGAGCCTTCTTATGAGAGTACTGATTTTTGCCATCTTGTTGGTTGCCATCATGAATGTTAAATTTAACAAGAAGAGGCATATGATCAGAATTTAGACCAATAGGGCAGCACCCAATATTGAACTCCAGCAGCCTAGAGACCGAATTTTGAGAACATAACACATAGTCAACAACACTTTGCCCATTGTAGGTTTTGCAAGTGATACCACCCGACTTTGGCCACATTTTCATACCATTACAGATTACCACGCCATATAAGCTACATAAACCAAGTAACTCCACTCCAAAATGTGACACACCCCCATTGCCATCTTGAGAGGTTCTTTCCCAAGTCTGAACCTCCGCCTCCTCAAGCCAAAGAGGGTTGTTGTCTTCCTCCCCACTACTGCCCAACTGAATGGATTGATTGTTGGCTGTCCTTGCATTAAAGTCCCCCATTAGCACTATTTCTCCCGAAGAGCTAAAAACAGAAATGTCCTTTTTTAAAGCAGCAAAAGGATCTTCATTATCCATCTTTCTCTTCTTGTAGACCTTTGAGTTTTTAGGAGCAAAATAACATGCAGCCAGCCAAATTATTGCCCCATTTTCTGTTATTTTTAGCCA
>VDFB02119357.1:0-10566 GCA_007258455.2 Sequoia sempervirens | reverse complement strand
CCCATGGATATGACTAATACCTTAGTTGTATCCACTACAATTCTTTCCTCCTCTTCCTCCGCACCTCTAGCCTCGTTTGTGGGGAGTTTGTCTCCTCTGACAAAGCAAAAGGTGGAGTGTGATCCTTCTAGCAATGGGGGACGTAAGAGGAACCCACCTTCTTCTCAAGGTGGTCCTGTGATGACTTGTTTTGTCCTAGTGACTTAAACCAGCCCCGCTTCTCCTAGTTTGTCATCAGCCCCGAAATATTCGGCTAGCCTAGTAGTGAATCTCAGCGAACTCGGCCAAGCCTGATCGGTTAAAACATAACACTCTCAGAGGGTGCAGCGTTTAACTTTGTATGAATTTTTGGCCTCTGCCACGATCTTCTTAAAATTATCAACTTAGCTCCACGCAGAGCCCGCTGAATACCTTGCGTGGGGCCCCTTCCTTAGCCCTTATTAAGTGGAAGAAGCTGGATTCTCTCCTCAAGAATCCCACTGGCTGCAGCTCGCCCCTCCTTCCCTATGATGATCTAGAGTGTAGCTTTGATGACTTCTGGTCAACTAATGTTAGAGGCCCTTTCTTGATCTTTGTGTGTGTGTGCTTTGTGATGTGTTCCTCCATAATTGTGTTATGTGTGCCTGGATGACCCTCGTCACCCCTATTGGTGTTTGGATATAGGTGTGGTTTTTGTGTCGTGAACCTTCTTCTATTTCTATCATCATTCTTCCATGTTTGTGCATTGATTTCCGGTAAATTGGGGACAATGCAAAGTGTTGGGTGCATTTAGGCTTCCCGTCCATGTTGACCCAATTTTTTATTTTTTACTTTATCTTCTTATGTATTCTTCACATGGTCTAATATAGTAGGGGTTGATGACAACCTCATTTATATACTATTACTATACATATATATATATATATATATATTTATGAGCAATTCTGACCCCAAAATATCAGGCTACCCCTGTGCCCTTTGTTTGTATTTTTCTCTTTTGCTTTCTCTTTATCTTTCTCTCTTCTTTGCTTGATTTGTCCCTATTATATGTGACAACGCCTTTTCTTCGACATTTTGATTTTTAGAAAATGCTTTTGTTGCCAATGAATATTTTCTCAAAAATCTTCACAAACCTTTCTTCATAATTGCATTCTCAACATGGAGCCCTAACGAAACATGTTTCCTCAATCATGGGATCTTAAAGAAAGGACTTGAAAACCTTCCTCTGAAGTGGGAACAACATTGACCTTCCCCTCGCATGGGGGCATATTCTTCCTTTCAAATTCCTTGATGAAGTGAACATCTTTCAAAAGGATCCCTTGATGATGGATCGATTTGAGAAAGAAAATATCTACTTTTGAATTGTGTGTCTTTTGAGTGCACCCCTTCATGACGGGTTCCCAAGGGACCCCTTTGAAAGTCTTCCAAATTATCGACGGTCTGTGCAACTATCCTCTTACTTGCCTACATGGCCGCTTCCTAACTCTGCGGAGTCCACTTTCCTAGGTTTCCTCCATGCCAAAGATCTTGGGGGATACCTCCCTACAGGTTTGACAGCCTATAGGGTGCTTCCTTTGAGCTTCCTCCACATGAGAGATCTGTAAGTGTGGCCTCTGTAGGTCTCATGCAGTTTGTAGGGCACTTTCTTTGAGTTTCCCTCCATGGTAGAGATCTTGGGGATACCTTCCCTATAGGTTTGTGGGTCTCAGGAGGGGTGCTTCCTTGCTCTTCATGTAGATCTTTTGCTGACACCTTCCCTACAGTCTCCAAGGAAGTCCCAGAGGGACACTTTCCTAGCTTCCTCCATTTGAGAGATCTTGGGGACACTTCTCTATCCTTCATGAAATTAGGGGACACCTTTCCTTGCAAGCTTGTAGGCCCTGCTGCACTTATTTCCACCAGCTTCCTTCTTCTGTGAGAAATCTTTAAGCGGCTCTTGCAGGTGTCCAAAGCCTCAGAAGACGCCATTCTTTAGCTTCATAGTTCTAAGAAACTATGAAGTCCTTCGCTTGCCCTGCACCTTCAGGTTCGTCAGATTGTGGTCTACTTCCTCGATGGTTCAGGTATATATTTCTAACCCTACCCTTCTTCGATCTACTTTACCGAAGCACTCATCAATATTCGTGCTTGCTAAAGTGGGCACAAAATGTATAGGAGTGAATTTGTACCCCTTATGCAAATTCCCATTTTTCCCTTCTCCACTTTAGAAAACCAAGTTTGGAGGCTAAATTACACATAAGCCTGCTGCCTTCGTTCCACTTGGCACCTCTTTTGAGTGTTAGTGGGGGAATTTATGTCGAGAACGCCCATATGGCGCGCTTACGTCCCTACAGATTCCTGTGGCTGGAGCCTGTAAAGGCGTTACACTTCTCATTGGCAGTCGACTTGTAATGCCCTCTTCAGCCGACCGACCCGAATATGTCTATTTTCTTCATCTCTCCTTCAAATTCCCTCCTTCTACATGCATTTCAACTTCTTCACAACTTATTTTGCATTCTCTAAACTTTTAGTCCATCACTCTTCGAGCATTTTGGCACTTCTAGCAGCACTTTTGCACTCCATAGCAACAATTACTTCACTCCATCACTTCAGTAGAGCAAGTGTGGGACAACACCATTGCAGTAGAGGCTCGAGTACTCTCATTTTCTCCTCCATTAGTCTTGAATGCTCTCGGTGGAGGTAGTAAGCTTCCGACTCCTCTCCTCTATTACTTGGTTGAGTAAGCAAATTTACTGTTTTGTAGTGTTTTAGTGTTCTTCATTGCATTGCTTTCTTTATCATACTATTTCTCCATTATCACTTTCTTGGTTTTTTGTGGAGGTGGAAACACCTAAATGGGGGTCTGACTGAGGCAAGCCCCTATACAACCACCCAACAATTTTCCTCTTCTTTGTGTGTAGGTGAACATGTTATTAGGAGCTAGTTGGTGAACGAATTCCTTTGTGAGGTCTTTCTTGCCACCCTAACTCTTGTGTTTTTACTTTATCATATTAGAGCATATTTTGTTTACTTCATAGCGTTGTTTTGGCCCTTTAGTAGTAGCTAGTTGGGTCTTTAGTCAATTTTCCCAAGTTCAACCTTGTCTCTTTAGTTGTCTGGTCATATGGACGCCAGTGCACTTGAGAGACGCTAGTGCGTCGCGCTGTTGTCCTGGGACCATGCTTCCATCTTCGAGCAGAGAGCTTCTTGAGGCACGGTGTTGAACCTGAAAATTGGCTCGCCTAGCCCTATTTTGCATTTAAAGTCTATAGAGTGATTGAAGGACCTCATAGTCCTCAACATTCTCGTCTTGCATTTCCTAACTTCCTGTTAAGCTAAGGTAAGTTAGGGCAACCTACCTCTCTTGGCCCTCCGTGACCTAGGGCCTTGAACGTGGTCAGTCCCCCTCACATAATTATTGTTTGACTATAGAGAAATAATTAAATAAATGATGATTTATTTAGTTATAGAAGGAAGGGATATATTAGCAACACAATTAAATAATTTTAATTGATCAAGATAGAAATGAGAAGGTGAATTAATTAAATAATTAAAATTATTTAATTATTAGAAGAATATGATCAAACATAATTGAATAATTAAAATTATTCAATTATCGAAGGATGACGACCAAGAAAAATAGCGACGCATATGTCAAACACAGTGACACACTTGTCCAAAAATGACAAATGGCCTTGAAAGAGAAAGGATGATTAAGTTAAATTATTTTATCAATTATTTTATCATGGAAAAATAAAAGATTGAATAATAATTATTATTATTTGACTATTGAGAAATAATTAAATAAATGATGATTTATTTAGTTATAGAAGGAAGGGATATATTAGCGACGCAATTAAATAATTTTAATTAATCAGGATAGAAATGAGAAGGTGAATTAATTAAAAAAATAATTAATAGAAGAATATGAACAAAAATAATTGAATAATTAAAATTATTCAATTATCGAAGGATGACGACTAAGAAAAATGGCTCTCACAGACTTAGGACATTTTTTAGTGTCTACATTTTGCCTCTTTGACATAATGCAGTTCATTGCGTTGTGTTAAAGAAATTTAGTCAAGAGATGCTCTAGGATGCCATGGTGATAGAAGGGTATGAGTATGCCCCCTCGAAAAAAATTGACAAATTTTTTAAAAAAATCAAAAATTTAGAAAATTGTCCCAATAAGACCAAAGGATGGCTAGGATTGTGATAGTGAAGGAAAAATTGATGGTCACAGTAAAAAATAAGGTCAAATTTGAGGTCAAAGGTATCAAAAGGTGTGTCCAGAAGGCAAGGCAGGTCAAAAACCCTAAATTTGGACCTATAAATCGCAATTTGAATTTGAAAAAGGGTTATTTTCACTTTCCCAATTTAGAAATTTGAAGAGCTCAGAGTGATTAGACAACAAAAAATGTCTCAAGTTCCAGAGGCTTCCCCCACCTCACGCCGCAGAGGATCCAGCATGCTGGTCACCTACGCAACCGGCGGAGTCCGCCTGCACACATACTATCACGGTAACCTGTAGCTTTTTATTTTTTTTGTTTCGCGTGCATTTTAGCTAGGAAATAATTTAACAGATAATTGCATTGCACGTCGTGCGACTCATCTCTTATCGCGTTAATCGTATTTGATAAGAGGTTCGTTGTAATCGTCTCGGCACGACGTAAATGCATAGGGATAGGGCAGGAAACATTTACGATGTGATGCATGAAGTTATGTGACGCAAGTGCATTTTCGATTCGCAAATGTAATTGGGAATGACACAAACGAATCAATGCCTGATTTTACGTGTGCTGGCAACAAACATTATACTGCCGGGATCAGTGACGCATTTGCATCTATGGGCCACACCATATTCTTGCAGTGACGACAGACACAAATCAGGACTCTAACTGGCGCCTAAGCCATGGCCTGGGTCCCATACCAGGAAAGCTTGACCTGGTCATCTTAGAGAGTCCTTAGGGTCAAAATGTTTTCCAATGATGCCACGGCCGCCTGATGATTCTTAGGTGAGCATTATTCCCCATTTTTACACACACATGAGTCTAGGACAGATGGTGTTTCACCACGAGGACCAACCAGGGTGACAACGAAGGGGTGTAGTTGTTGTTTCGTGGGTTTATTAAGTACATATATTCCCACCGGCTGTGGAAAATAGGGCATGCTAAATGCAAAGATGTGAGCGTGGCACTTCTGGAAAGACGGAAAGCAGCCTTCCATTTCCTAAGTAAGGGCAATCACCCCAGAGGATGGTATACGGTGGATCCCGGTAGATTACCCATTCACAGTAGGTTACGTGCTGCATTATGACCCAACTTGAGGATTACATGTATTGTACAAGTATTATGAGACCGAGGATGATGTTGATCTTGGGATCCAAGGATATGAGATCCAGTGGGAGATCTTGGCAGAGACATCTGACCGATTTGAATGTGTTTTGTGCTCACTGATAGCAGGAGTGATGATTCCTGATCGTAGAGGCCATGGCTTCCCAATTCATTAGGGAGAGATGTTGGGGTCGATGATTTGACATAGAGCAGTGTATGCATGGGGGCATTGTCTTTTGGCGATGTTATATTTCCAGTTGTATGATATGGTTTACAAAGAGGGGAAAAGCTTGATTTGTGATGTGACCTTGCTTACAGTTTTGGCATGGGAGTACATAGTTGTGTTTCGGCCACTAGTGATTTAGTAGGCAGTGGGCACAACACCGTACTCTTATCTATATCAGGGGACCCTAACTCAAACACACATCGGAGATGTGGGTTACTGGAGGCATGGGATAGACACATTGGTGAGTTTCATCTGGAGACCATACAAGACATGCCCATTATGGATAGATGAGGACGACCACTTACCTTAGTGCAAACAACCTAGATATTTGATTGGACGAACAATACAGAGTCAACACATTGTTGAGATGTATCTACCAAAGAGAGGGTCACATGGAAGTTTTAGGAGAGGCAGGGAGTTCAGGCAAAGGATGGGGCGGACACGGAGGGTGGAATTTAGGGGCCTAAGGAAGTCACAGCATGGAAAGAGGATGGATTGGGAGTGGTGGAATGAAGGATGGAATGGAAGGAATGAAGGGAGTGGAGACAGAGTGGTGCTTAATATCAAATAAGGGGATGATGGGGTGACAGTTTATGAAGGATCTATGTAGGAGGAAGTAATAGGACATCCTGGTGAG
Organism: Sequoia sempervirens; assembly: GCA_007258455.2. Classification (NCBI taxonomy): domain Eukaryota; kingdom Viridiplantae; phylum Streptophyta; class Pinopsida; order Cupressales; family Cupressaceae; genus Sequoia; species Sequoia sempervirens. Next base: position 4,412 of record VDFB02119357.1, on the reverse strand, counting down.
GATGGGATGAGGTGACAGGCCACAAATGCCACCCATTCAAGAAGAGTGCAGATGGAGGGTGAGGATCGACTAAAGGTCGTGGCTGCAAATGCAGAGGATACTAAAGGCCTGAGTAACATGTGGGAGGTGCCTAGTGGAGGTCAGATGGAGGGCAGGAGGTCAAGGGGGGTGGATGGAGGGAGGAAGTGGTGGTGGAGGGAGAGGAGAAGGTGGACAGAAGATGGACTGGACATGGAGGATGGATGCAGGAAAGATGGGGAGGGGTCAGTAGAGCAGAGGATAGCCACTTTACAAGTTCGGGTACAAACCCTGGAGGCATAGTTGAGGACAGTGACTATAGAGAGAGAGGTGGCCTTAAGGCCGAGAGGGATGCCTTCCAGGTAGAGAGGGATCTGGCAGTCATCAGTCGATGGCAAACTAATCAACAGATGATTGAGTTCATAGCCACATGTAGCAGATTAGTGGTTAAGGTTGCTCGAGAGTATGCATGGGCGAGTAGGGCTAGCTAGTATTACTGAGATCTATATGAGAGACTAGTACCACCTGAGAGGAGAGAGCCCACATTTTCAGAGATAGATAGTGGTTCACGAGGCAGAGGGCATAGCAAGACACATAGCTGGTGGTCATAGAGCAGGTCCTAGGGTGAGACTTCAGATGATAGATGAGCCATTCCCTATGACAAGCCTCCTACTATAGAGCACAGGGCTAGAGATGCACCACACCGAGAGGATGCCCCAGGGACAGGTGATTAGGGAAGTTCGGGATAGGGCCCCTTGTTTGTTATGTATTGGACACTGATATTTTTATTATCGAGCTTTTGAGCTCCACTTTCATTGGACACATCTTAACATTGTTCTATGACACATTATTTTGAGCAATATATATATATGATATGATTTTGGTAGTGGTTGATGATATGAATTATGATGTGTTTATGTATTTATGGTGACATATTATTTGATGGATGCTTATGTGTTTATTTATGCGTGTTCATGTACTGATTTGCGATATGATGGATGATTATGCATGTATGATTATGATGTTTGTTGATGTATTCTATAAGATGATGTGATGGTTTTGATGTAGTCTGTACCTATGACTAGTTATAATTGTGTATGCTTTTATGATATGCAATATTGATGGCCTAATGTTTACTGAATGCAGTGTGATATGATGATGATCTATATGATTATGCTATGAGTATAGTGAAATTAATGATGTAATGCATTTATGGTTATGGATGTTTTGATTATGTTATGTGTAATTGAAATATCTTAATGCAATTTGAGATGGAATGTATTAATGTAATGTAATGTTTGTATGATAATGCAAAATGTTTCACGGAAAATATGTAATGTGAATGCAAAATGTGACGCTTAATGTGATGCGTGATAATAGGATATGGTGTATATGATATGTAATGCGATGTTATATGAGATGCAATGCGAATGGATTGTAATGTAACATGTTATGGAATGCAATACTATGTGATATGAGATGTAATGCTATAATGAAATGTATGATGCAAATGGTACTATCATGATGATAAGATATGAATGTTATATGGATGCAGTTTCTGTTTTTGTATTTTCTTATGCAAATATATGTGACCTAAGATGATGTTTTCTATGATGAAATATAACATGATTATGGATGCAAGATGTTTTTGTGTGTCATAGGACTCTGTCAAGATGCAGACGAAAGAAATGTTAGTGCAGAGAAGATGGAAGAGATGAATGTTAGCGTGAAAAAGACAAGGGAAAGTTAGGCTAGGAATGATAAGGGATCCAACTTTCATGCTTACATTTTTATATTTATCGTCATTATGCATAAAAAAAATGTCACAAATGGCCCACAAACACCATGGTATGACATAGAAAAAGGTGTGCAAGGTGACCATTTGGGAGAGAAAAGCAGTCAAAAAGACAAGGAATGCCCCATCTCATACTAACGGCCCAATTGTCCTAGTCTTTTTTCCAAGACAATCCACAAACAACAAACAAAGAAAAGAGGCCATGATCCATAATCATCCCTCTAAATCCATTGATAGGACATCCTCAAGGAGACTAGTAACATAATCCAAAACCAATCAAAAAGATAAGAAAAATCCAGATCAACAAAGTGTTTTCCAAGATAATGCTTGCCAGTGATAATGATGAGATTGTTTGATTGATTGATTTGGTTGAACAAGATGGTCGAGTTGATTGATAGGTTGACAAGGATTGATAAATTGATTTGATTGACCATGCCTAGTATCATGAAGGACACATCCTGATTAAGGCAAGATTGATTGACCAAGCTAATAAGATTGATTGATTTGACCAAGTTGATAAAAGTTGACATATTGATTTAATCGATAGGTTGACAAAGATTGATTAACAAGTTGACCAATTAATTTGATTGATTGTGCCTAGTTTCAGGAAGAACACATCCTGATTAAGGCAAGATTGATTGATGAGGTTGACAAGATTGATTGTGACAAAGATTGATCATTTGTCTAACAAAGATTGATGAATATGACCAAGCGATGTGATGATACCTAACTGTAGGAAGGACACATCTTATTTAAGGCAAAGGACACATCTAATAGAGTTGATCAAATGACAAGTATTGACAAGGCACCTATCTAAGAGAAAGACATATCCTGCTTAAGGTGGATGACCAAATTCATAGAGTCTAATCTCAGGAAGGACACATTTTGATAAAAGACAAGAGATAAGACCAAATGAGACAAATGAATTAATGCCCCATTCTAGCTGAATGACCAGGTTGGTTGATTGATGAGAGGATAATCAATTGATTGAATGGTTTTTTTGGTTATGTTCGTTTGTTGATTCGTGATTTGGTTTGAATGATGATTGTTTTCAAACCAATGACATGACCAAACTGACAAACCCTAAGGGACTTGACCTAGGGGGCTTTGGGGGATCATTGACAGATGGCCTTGCCTACGTAGCAATGTGTAGAGACCTCATAGTTTGACACGACTTGACTTTATATTATTTGACAAAAGACTGAGTCATGATTTTATTTGGACAACCTAAAAGTGTTAAAAGATGCAAGACAACTTGGAGGGGGGCTAAATCAGTTGTTACAAAATTCAAACTTAAAAACTCCAACACATATCAATTCCACAACCACACTATTTGTTATTAAGTATGAGCATGAAACATAGATAACAAAAAGTAATTTAACACAATAAACACCAGATTTTTACGTGGAAAACCCAAGGAGGGAAAAACCACTGTGAGGATTAACTCACAATATAAAGTAGTTTCAAACTGAAAAATAAAAGGCTCACTGCCCTGAAGGGACTCACTATCCAGATACAAAAGCTTGCTGCTTACAAAAGAGGCCCACTACCTACAAAAGTTTGACGAAACAAAATTGGGCTTTATAGCCAAAGTGAACTAAGAATAATGCACCTAAAAAGTGTTGATGTAGTTCTGGTGATGCTCAATAGACTGATTTAACACACTTCATCCTTTTTGCTTACTTCTAACTTTTATTCACAACTGCCTCATTGATTGCACATATATACTTCTATTTCTCTCTGTCTCTATCACACACTTAAAAATGTCCAACATATTAATTTATATACCTGATCTTTTCCACAAGCATCAATTAGGTTGGCCTAATTAGATGCTCTTCATATTTATCAAAAATACTAATTGTCGGCTCCAATCATTCACAAAATATTTTCAAGAAAGTAATTCAAACATCCAACACGCTACATTATGTCAGCATGGACCTAAAATAGCTCACACATATATTCACAAAGCAAACTTAATTCATTGTGTCACAATTACCCCAAAAAGTCAGCCAGGAATAGACTTCAATGCAAAGAGCAACAGACATTCTGTTGGATGCAACTACGCTATACGAGCACTAGAGCACGTAATATTCTAAACATGTATGCCTTCAACAACCATAAACAATTTTTCAAAACCACAAGCATTAATTACCAACTGCGGAGGAATGCAGACTAGAATACCAGAGAGTGCAACTCGAATACCGGTTCAGATACCAGAATAAAATACCAGATCAAGCGTTGTCTTGAACTTGCAGTCACGACATGGTGACATCGATGACAACACAAAACTATAGAGATAGTCAACCTTCTTCATTTTTCCAACAAAGAGAATTGACCTAATGCCTCGGGGGCTCATTGACAGATGGCCTTGCCTACATAGCAAACGTGTAGAGGCAATGTAATTCGACCACTCTTAAACTGACTCAAACTCTTTTTTGGTGACTTTTAATTTTTAATTTTTATGTTTTTTATGTTTTTTTATTTTGATTTTTGATTTTTGAAGTTTTATGATGCTGATATTATTTTTGATGAAGACGTAGGTCAAGGAATTGCCTGTAGTCAGTTGCAAGACCAATTTATTATGTGCAAAGGGGTAGCA
>VDFB02119356.1:0-27777 GCA_007258455.2 Sequoia sempervirens | reverse complement strand
CATAGAATGTGAAACATGTTTTGGATTAAAAAAATGTGATACTGTTTGAAAGCTATAGATAGTTTTCAATCAGCCTATCAATCAGGACTTTAGTCATAATTTGAATAGAAAATTAATAATAATTACTTATTAAATTCAAAGTAAAGCATAATTTATAAAGATGGAAATCTGAGAATCTCCTTTAAAAACCCTTTTCGTTTCATTAATTTTGGGTAAAAAAATAGTCGTCAGCCACATACCCATCATATTGCCACTTTTTGGCCCATCATGATCCTGCACATACCCTATATACATATATATAGTTCCATAAAATTTATACGTTTGAAATCATGTAAATAAAGAGAGATTTTTATTAAAACAAATTCTTGGAAATCGTCGTACGGGCGAAAATTTGAACAAGAAATATAAAATAAATAAATAAGAAAGTCGTTGCTCAGGTGAAATAGGGCATAGTTTTTATTTAAAAAAAAATATAAAGAAATAAACTATGGAGACACAGGGGTTACCCCCACTGCCGGCCCATAAGGGGCGATGGCTGTGGAGGCAGTCGGAATTGCCCTCATAGGCAGCGCATGGCTGCTAACACAGTCGCGTCCCATATGGGCGGGCTGTGTATAACAACCGGCGGTGGTTGTGTATAAAACACAGCCTTAACTTCATCTGCGAATTTTGGATTTTTTTTATGTAATACGAATTTCGAATTTTTATATGTAATATGAATTTCAGAATTTTATATGTAATATGTATATATATATATATATGTGTGTGTGTATATATATATATATGTATATATATATGTATATATATATATGTATATATGTATATGTATATATGTATATATGTATATATATATGTATATATATATATGTATATATGTGTATATATATATATATATATGTATATATATGTATATATGTGTATATATATATATATATATGTATATATATATATATATGTATGTATGTATATATTTATATAGTTTCAAGAAAATAATTTAGTATTTAAATAAGACTTCTTTATTAGATGTATGTAATGCATGAGATTAACTATTTTTAAAACAATAAAAAAATTGAAAAGAGAAATTTGATATTTATTTTTATGTGAAATCGAGAAAAACAAAAATAGACTAATTGATTCAATTTCTCTTTATTGTTTGAGAAAATAATTTTAAATAGATTGATTAATTTTCATGCTATTTGTAACTGATTTGATTGGATTTAGTAAATCCTAATATTAGATTTTTATTATGCCTGAATTGCTTTAAATTGTTTATACTTTTATTGGCGCATATTGGGGATTACACGGGATTATAAGTCTTCCAGATATAGTTTCTTCATGAGGGAGTTGTATTTATGATTATTCCATATTTTGAACAAACTAGGGTAGTGCACATAGTTTTATCCAGATTAAACACCTAGTTTTATGAACAGATTATGATGTCTATTGTGTTAAGTTGTTGCTTGTTGTTGGTTTATGTGCACCATGTCTACTTTAGTTAGTGGAATTAGATTCCTTGTGTTATTATTAGGGGAGTGGCTCTTAATGAGGGCCGACACACAAAGTGGTGCCAGGGTAACTCATGTAGAGTTAGTTAATCAGTGAAAACTAAATCAACACATTAGGTAGTCTAAAACGTTTAACTACATTAATTATGCCTCACTCATGGACTCAAGGGCTAATTCAGACTTGGGGATGAGTTGAGAAGGCCTGGAATAGAAAAATCGATATCTAGTCATTATGAAAGATATTCGATTCTGCAACAGATTGCATGTGGGGCCAGGTTTCGTAAGAGGTTACCAGGGTAACCCAAGTTGGGGGTTGGAACCTAGGAAGATTCTCCTGGGTAACCTATGCAACATTGTGATGACACTCCACCTATAATAACAGTATCTTTGTGAACTTAGTGTATTTGATCATTCAGTTCTGGAAGCAATGTAACCATTAAGTTAAGTTGGTATTTGTATATAGTTTTCTCTATGGTTTTGCTTGTGTCTAGGGTTTGGAGGTTATGTCTAGGGAACCTTTTTACTATCTCCTAGTATGGGGGTTGGGCCTATAGGTACCACATGGTTGGGTGGAACATGCACCTTACACCGTTGGGTCCCTAATTCATGTTTGTGGCAACAAGTACTTCTTGGATGGAGAGCTCGTATGTGGATATGTGCTTTCTTATTTGTATCAGTGGAAACTTTATATATGTATCACTCCTCAATTGTTAATGAGGGAGAATTTTTGTAATATGTAATTGTACATTTTTATATGACCTACCTCATTTGGAAAATGAGTATTGTAAATGTTATTTTAAATGTAATGTAAGAAAGAATCATATTTGTTCTTTATATCTTTAATGATGTAATTTATTTGTTAATGAATGTATGCTCTTAAGTTTATGAGAATTAAACACATGCTATGTTAATTACTTTTGTCATCTATGGGATTTACATGTAGTGTGTCGTCGCATATCTTAGGAAATGTTTGCATAAATGAAGAGTATGTTTATACTTTTTTTAAAAAAATATTACACTATCATAGTCATTGCAACATTCTTTAGGTTATGAGACAAGGCATTACATATCAAATATCATTTTCTAAGAGAAAAAGTGTTGGAGAATGAATTCAGATTGGAGTATGTGACAACAAAGGAACAAATTGTAGACATATTTACTAAGGCTCTTCCAAAGGATACTTTTGAGCATCTTAGGGAGAGGTTGAGGGTCATTGGCCCTTCGAACTAAGTGCTCATGAAGGTGCATCAGTCCAATGAATTCATAGATTCTTTATTTATATGGACTGATAAATGGGTCTACTCCACAGGGGGAGTAGAAAAAGTTTTTCATTGTTGCAGTATGAGTGTACTCCCAAGGGGGAGTAATCAAAGTTGTTGGTCTTTTCCATTGATGTCAAAGGGGGAGAGAAAGACATGTGAAAAATAGTTGCAAAGGAAGAGAAGGTTTTCTCCTAGGATATTGTGAAGGATGTTGTTTTTTATGGTTTTTCACATCATTTGTTGCCATCAATGAGAAAGGGGTAGATTGTTGTAAGTATGAGCAAGTTTTGGTGGTGTTGTCATTAATATTTTCATTGATGTCAACACAGTTCAGTATGTTGTGGATTGTACATGTATAGTTGAGATGTTGTGGAGGCATTGTGAGTACATGGAGCTATCTTTATGGTGTTGCAAATGTGTTGGTTTGATGAGTTTTCAAGTGCTTTTGAGAAAATTAATAAAGAAGAGAAGTCAGAGTGATGAATGTTCTCAATGTGCTCCGCATTTCTCCTGTGTTGATCCTATGCTTTTGCGGATCTGAATATTTGATAATGGTGATAGTGTGGTGATATATCCTAAGTTTTAGCTTCTGGTGTGATAGTACATGAAAGTTGCGTTCATCGGTTTGTGAGTTGTTCTGGTAGAGTTGATCTTCTATGGACTGAGAGCAATGTTTTTGCTCCATAGTCCTATGTTGTTTTGTTTCAGATCTTTTAGATCTGGGATATGTCTTGAGATGGTGTTCTATGGGTTTTTGCAAAGAAGGTTAAAGTTTGGTGATTCAAAAGTCATGTTTTAGTGTTTCAGTATGAGTTTGCATAGTCTGGATGGACTAGTGAAAGGTGTTCATAGTTTGAAGCATATTGCATTTGCTATGGATGTATCTAAAGAAATCTGAGATGTATTCTCGTGCATAATGAAGCGTGTTGTGAAGTCTATGTGTCATCTTCTTGTTGGGAAGTGTTTTCATCAATTTTCATTTGTGTTTTCATTACGTTTGGCTGACCTGGTGTTTACACTTCATTTGAAGAATAAAATTAAATTGAGGAAGTGTGTGGTTGATCCAAGACATTATTTTTGGTCTTGGTTAAATATTTTATTGGTCCACTCTCATTCCTTTCCACAACGAGAATGTTGAGTTTCCGATCTAATTTGAATTTATGAATTGAGGTATTTGTAGCCAACCTTGGAGAAATTTTCTAAGGTTGAGGATGGTATAAAAGCAAGTCGAATTGTGAAGAATTTTATGACAGTGTGATGTAAAGAGATGAAAGTGAGCCACAAATCATAAGAGAAAAAGTGAGTGTGTGAGTGAGTTGAGATAATAGTTCTTTATTGTGCTGGATTCCTGAAGGCAGTGAGCTAAAGGTTCCTACAATCCTTATTCAAAGTTTTGGATGTGTGTTAATTGCTTTGGTGGATCTTTTGTTCTCTTTTGTATCTATAGGCAATGAGCCTCTTTGTTGGACAGTGAGTCCTTTCTGTAGGTAGTGAGCCTTTGTACTTGGATAGTGAGTCCTCTTCTAGGCAGTGAGCCTCTATATTCAGTTTTATAACCTCTTTATATTGTGACTTAACCCTCATTGTGGTTTTTCACTTATTGGGTTTTCCACATAAAAATATAGTGTTCATTGTGTTGATTTACTTTCTATTATTTAGGTTTCATGCTCTTAATAACATAATAGTGTAGTTGTGGAATCGATAAGTGTTGAAGTCTTAAGTTTGAATCTTGTAACAACTAATTCACCCCCCCTCTTAGTTGTCCTACACCTATTTAACACTTGTGCCCTTAAACCTTGTGTATAACTTCTATTAGCTAGAATGTAGACTTTGAAACAAAGAGAAATTAAAAATAAAAATATACATAGGATCACAATAAGATACTGGGGTTCTTATTCACTTCAATCAAAAGTGTGAGGCTTTGATTGTGTGCTTTGGTCCCTAGTGGAGTCACCAAAAAATTTTGGGTGAAAATTTTGTAATCTCTTTACAGATTACAAAACTTGATTTTCAGCCACAGTTATTGTAAGATAAAATATCTCCTCTCAGAAAGGGGAGGAACCCTTCTTTCTACTTACCGAAACTAGAAAGTAAACTATTATAAACTTTACAATATGTATACTACAATAAGCATATGGGGGTCTGTCACATTCATGATTCTCTCTTCTTTCATAGAATATGCTTACAATGTTTCACAATTTTTATTTCTTGATGTGATACAACTTTAAATAAAACCTAAGTAGTAATTCCCAATACTTCTAACTTGTCAAAGAAAATTCTAGGAGTACTAGCATGATAAAAGATAAGTAACAAGAAGGCTCACAGAGGCACAAAGTCATTCTATAGTCTTCAACGATGAATTTTACAATAAAGTAACTAGCAATGTAAATGAAGCACAAAGTCTTTAATATACTTCACAAACAAATCCACAAATAGCATGAACAATTATAAGCACAAAGTCTTATAGATCATCCACCAATATTATCAAAAATTTCATAATTACAAGAAAAAGGTGTAGCACAAAGTCTACACAAATTAACTCAAAATCTCTCTAATATCAATTGATAAAACACTGCTAATCCAATCAAATAACAAGATAATTGCCCGAACAAAAAGTTTGGTTTGCAATTTAGTCTTCTTTATTGATCAAAAATAGTTTCACAACAATGAACTCAAAGTTTCAATATTGCTTCACAAATGAGCTTCACTTTGTTGCATAAGACAAAAGGTAAATAATACAATAGAACCCTCTCATATTTATAGATGACAGAAGAGAGCTAATCTAGGAAAAACCCTAACCGAATATTGACTTATTCAAACCTATGATGTCCAAGAATTTAGGAGAACATCTTCATTTTTACATGTAATTACATTTTGAAAAATGACATGTAAAAATGTCAGTACCTATTTACATAAAGCACGAATAAAGCATAAAAATATATCTATCTTTGGAAATGTAAGAATATTTTATGGCTCCTTGCTCTTGGCTTGGAAATATTCATATCTCTTCATGATCTCTTGCATTGTTGCCTCATTCGATCCAACGATATAGTCAATGATTGTGTGAACCTTTGTAATAGACTTCTTCGCAATAGAACAAATCTTCTTACACCTATCCAGATGTGTCTTGAGATTGTCCAAGGTTAATTGTACATCACATAAAGCGTCCATTGAAGTCAATGAAGAGGCTTCATCTTCCACTTATTTTTCAATGACTTCCTTGAATATTTAAACAATCTCACTTGTTGGGAGGAATGTATGATTGTCATCAAGAAGTTTCCCCCACAACTCTTTAATTCTATTCACCATGACAATACGTGACAATACGATGTCCTTCGACATCCTCTTGTACTTGTTATACATCTTTGATGAGAGTCTTGATGACTTGTATGTGGTTCTTAATGGACTCTCTAATCTCCACATACTTAAATCTTTGTTGGGAATAACCCCAACTTCCACTTACTTGCTCAATTTTATCTCCATCAATTTCAACCAAGACTCAAGGTTGCACTCCATTTCCTTCTGCTCCACAGAAAGAGTACTTTTAATCTTATCCAATTCTAGCTTCATCATGGATATTTGAGAAATCCTTTCATCTGCAATGGTTATGAGTTGTGATCCTTTTTCCATTATTCTATCAACAAACTCATATACAATTTTACCTTTAGAATAATACTTTTCAACTTTTTGAACAACTGGTTCCTCAATTCTCATCATTGCCACTGGTTGCACATTCTCTGAAGTCTCAATGATTTTTCTCAACACTGAAGCATAATGTCCAGGCCTTTCCATGTACATGTTCTTGGTTTCCTCCAACTTATCAAACCTCTCCATCAAGGTAGTTAATGATGCTTGAGCATCATCTTTAGCACTTGCATGAGTAATCTTCCCAAGTTCAATACTCGTGATGGTATAATCCTTAATGCTGACTTTACTCTTACCTTGCAGTGGTGCTGCAATATCCACATACTTATATCCTAATTTATCCATGTGCAACATTAAGTGAATTTTTGGATTTTTCTTCCCCTGGGGTTTTGGAAGAGCTATCTCCTCAAGATCTAATTCTCAAGAGAAACCACCCACTTCTTCTATTTAGATACTTGTGAAGCTAACCATGGTAGTCACAATTGGTGTTGTTTTAGTCATCACTACCCCAGGAGTCTGCAAAACTTGATGCATTTGGCAATGATTCTCTCATGAACTGATCAAATTCATCTTGTGAGGAAATGTCAAATGATGGTGAAGAAAAACTTGAAATTGATGATGGATAACCAAAGGTAACATTAATACTTTGAAAATGTGATCCCACAGAAGGAGTAGAATGATTTGATTGCACTGATGGGTGTATTGTTACTTTAACTGCATGCAAACTAGTTGTAGGTGGGGGTGAAGTGGGAAAAGAAGGTGGAGGAGTTGTGGGAATAGGAGGAGTGTGAGGTATTGTGGCAATGATAGGAAATGATGTATGAGGGGGATCTTGAATGATGTTCTCTTGTGGAGATAACCACATTTCCTCATCATGCCTTTGCTCTTCCTCACCACCTTCCTCTTCTTCTTGATCTTCCTCTAATTATTCATCTTCTCCAGATTCTTCACTTTCACCTTCTACTTCTTCTTCAAGCTAATCCTCTTATTCAGGCTCTTATTCTTCTGATGATGGTCTCCCTTCTTCAGTATTTTACTCCTCTTCAACAGCTTGTGGTGTACTCTTCCCATAGGAAAATATAATTTTTGGCCCTCTTCTTGAGGAAGAGGGAGAAACACCTACTTTATGCTTGGTTCAGATCTATGTTGTCGGCTAGCTTTACCTTCTGATACTTCACCCTCAAACTTTGTTTTGAAAGGCTTCAACTAAAATCCTCACCTTTGCAACCATTCACTTGTGTTGTTCAAAATGGGAGTGAGCCTTTTTCAAATAGAAGTATTCTCTTTTTTGGACCATTGGATAAGAGGAAAGGACTTACTTGTAGTCTCTTTGTCATCATAGGTAGCATCTAAGATATCTCCAGGATCTTTAAAGTCTTTTGGAAGATCTTCCAAGCCTAGATCAATCATCTGTTCAACAATGCATCTACAAAAATCCATTTTATTGATATCTTCCTCATCCTTGCACTCTGCCCATATGTCTTCAAAGTGTAAACATGAATGTGAATCTTTTTTATTTTTCTTTTCACACCTCTATAGTCAAAATCATGTCTATATCTGTCAATCCTTATAGTCATAATTTTTATTTTTGAGGCTACTACTTTGGCTTTCTGTACACTTTGAATTGAATACCTTCCAATAGCAATTGGAAACCTAATACCTGGCTTATGAATGGCCTAGCATTCTTTGTGCACTATGATAAGTTTTCTGCATAACTCCATTAAAACCCACATGTCGAAAGGATATCTCTACAACATCTAAGGGCATCATGTGTAACATCCTACCCTCAGGTATGTAAAAGTGGGAAATTGTAAGAAAATACATCCAAACCTGTATACAAACTTCCATGCCTCATCAGATACTCTTTTTTTTCTAAAGATGGATCAAACATAAATAGTAAAGGTGCAAAGAAAGCATCATTCACTATTCTAAAATGTTTGATGATGCCTCTTAAAGTGATCTAAGAATAGAACTTCTACATTGGAACAAGAATCATATTTCCTTCCATTGATAGACCTAGATATTGTCTCATCGCAGCCAAAACATACACTAGGTATGATGACATATAGAACTTCAGGGTAGAATGCACATTGATAAGTTGTTCATGAATTTCATCACTGATTTTCAAAGGATTTTGAGTGTTGGTGAAATTTTTAGATTTTTGTGCAAGGATGCTAAAAATCAATGCCCTTACATCTTAGGAAAATCACATTCTTGCATTGGTGCTAAAAAAGGTCACCCTTGCATTTAGGGAATTCACTTGAGGTACTTTGTGCACGAGTGGGGATTTTTAGCACTTGTGTATTTTGAAGGACTTGGGTAGTTGTATGCATGGTTAGGGAAAAATAAAATCGATGCATCTAAGACATGTAGGAAAAGGCAATGTCATGGTAGTTTTTTAAGCGCCTTTACACCTTTTGGATAAACTTGCTTTGTAATAGCGGTGAAAAATCTTGCTTCTACATGCGAGGAAGAACTTGTGTGAAGGCAGTAAAAAATGGTGCCTATACATCTTTTGGTAAGTTTTTGTTCATGTGCGAGCAACAAAAAAGTATTCCCTTACACATTTGGGATTACTTAGTGAATTTAGAAAAGAAATGACAGACTTTCTCACCACCGTTGCATGAGGGGAAGTTCTTGTGTAGAGGCGATGAAAAATCCTGCTTCTACACTTAACACTTAGCGAAGTCATAACTTCAGTGTGGAAGGGTGAAAATTTTCACTATTGTTATATAAAATTGTCAATTAACAAGTAATGGCGATATTTTTTATGCCATAATAATGTAGTTTGGAAGGAAAACCTTAAATGTGATATCGATAAAAAATACCACCTCGACAACTCGATAAATAACTAAGGTTCGAGATTTTGGTCATTAAAAAGACTGAGGGAAGACTGGAAAAGATAATCTAAATCACTAAAATACAATGATACAAATTACCAAATGCCCCTATGAATGAAAAAATTAGTTAAGGAACAAATAACATGGGAGGAAAATGACAATAATTAGAAGAAAAAAGAAATAAAGTGATTACATAGGTTTTGTGATTTTTAGAAAAAAATCATTGCATAGATTACAATACTTCAGAGAAAATAAAACTAGCAAAACCTTAGCAAAGAGAAATGAAAGATAAGGAGGAAAATCCATACTTGAAAGATGGAGAAAAGACACAAACCCTAGAATTGAAAAAGTGATAGAAATTCATCCATAAAATCTACGCCTTGATAATGAAGGAAGATCCACACGAAATCACATAGTGGAGAGGAGAAAATGTAGCCAAACAACCATAAATGAAACTAAAATCACTTTTAAAAGGAAAGTAAAGGTCATTTATGAAGTCATATTAATGAACTAAAAGTTCATTAACTCTTGCACGTGCAAAGGGCAAGAGAATGTAGGGGCAGTGAAAATCACCGCCCTTACACAAGTCAAAAACACAATGAAAAATGTAAGAATGTCAAAAAATACCACTATTACATTTGGAAAAGAAGGATGTGTAGTGGCACTAAAAATCAGCATCACTACACTTCAAAAAAAATTCTAATTGTTCATGTAGGGGCATTGAAAACAGTGCCCTTACATGGGCAAAAAAAATTCTTAGAATGTGAAAATCAACAAAAATATTCGTTTTAAAGCTTTTCAAAAAATAGTGAAAGAGGAGCACTCGAGGTGACAATTCGAGGCTCAAGACCATGCATAAAAGAAAATTAAAATTCTCCTCATTTAGCATGCTTAGAGTGCACGGGCCCACGAGATGGACAAGTTTCATAGGGGGTTATCCCGAGAATCAAGCGCAACTGGATTCGAGGATAACACATATATAATATAATATACTACACTTTCACTTATTTCACTTATTTGCATAGTTGTTTTGCTTAATTTCAAATTATGATGCCTTATAAATATTTCACCTTTTACCTTTCATTTGTAGGGATCACTTTTCACAATAGATGAAGGCCTTGTCAAAGATGTTGTGGAACTTTGGAATGTATATGGAAATTATGAGATATTAGGGCATATAGGAATTTTGCAAGAATTTACAAGTAGATAGGATATGATCCAAAATCGCTCATATTTCTACAATAGAGGTTTTTTTAGAAGGTTCATGAGTTTAGATGGTTTTGCAAAAGTTGTTGGGAGTAATGGGTGTTGTAAAACATTGAAGGGGATTTGGATGTATGCCAATGGCCATTGACTCTCTACAATAGAAATTTCATAGACTCATACATGGTTTTAAGGGGAATAAAAGATCATTACAAAATTTCAAGTAAATAGGGATGCCATGCAAAAAGGGGGTGAAGTGGCATGCATCTTGAACAATAGTAGATTTCCACATAATGGAAATTTTGTAACAACTCCCACATTTAAATGATATAATTAGACATTGAGAGCATGAGGAACTAATGAGCTGAAGGAATGAAAAATATTTTTGCATTGACAATTATTTCATGATCTTTCCAAAGAATAAGCATGCCAAACATATTTATATTAGTGAAAATACCAGAGATAAAACTAAGTAAAAACTTGCTAAGTTTAAAGGAATTATTTTGGTCATTACAAGTACAAAATTTTGAGAGATCACCTAAACCGTAACTATAACCACTCTCTATTTTAGTGTGGTGCTACCCGCTAACCTTGTATTATATAATTATAACATTTTATTCTCCTAAATCTGATTTGATAATGTTTTCCAAGTTGGAATTTCATATCCTAAACTTAATTTACACTTCTTTTTTTTATTTAACTTCAAATTATTTATATTAAAACTATGAACACATGATTAAGTATCACTTGGCATTGGGAATTTCCTTTGTGGCTTGCCAAGTGATTTTTTGCATGATAACCAATAACAATGCATTCCTTGGTTTCCATGTTTGTATTATAGGGTGATCCCACAATAGTGGTTTACAATTTTTGGCCAAACTGGACACTGATATTTTTTTTTTTAACAAAATCTTCACATTCAGGCACCTATAGCGATTAAACCATGAGGAATTTGAAGATGATGCAAACTAGAGCCTTGTCACATTTTCTCTGTAGATTCTAAAAATATTTTTTTCAATTTTTTTGGAATTAGATTGCACTTCTTTTTCCATCTCCCATGAAAATTGGTTATTTTCAAAAAATAGCATTTTTAAAAAGTGACGCACACTGTATAATGCATAACTTTTTTCCTTGAAAGATAAAATTCCAATTCTTTCAAATTTAGATTTTAACTCCGATATCTAGTGCTTCCACTTGGTTAGATAGTTTTATTGAATATTTTTTCTTTAATCAAGTTTCAAAGTCAAATCAATTACAATTCAAACATAACATGACCGTATAATGCATAACTTTTATGTATCAAATTTTTTTTTTTTGTTGGATCAAGGACTCCAATATCTGGTGCACTCATATTTTTTTTAAAAAAAAATGATAATCTTCTATTTTTCCACTTGTGCAGAACAGAGAGTTTTGTTTTCAGTGAAAAACCTATATTTAATAAAACTTAAAAAGCAGATAGATAATATAATCAAAACATATTAAAATTATATTCCTTGGATAGCTCGTTTTGAGGGGAACCCAATACTAGTTGGGTTTCTGAGATCTCCATTTTCATTCTCAAATCGAGCTTCGAAGTGCAAAATTCTCAGCAATTTTGGTGCCTCAGGGGGCGAGGGTGAAAAAATATGGTTTCAGTCGAACAGTTGTTCAGTCGAAGAAAATAAAAATGTTCGGTCGAATAGGGGTTCAATCGAACCCATGTTCGACCGAACCCACACACCATAGAATAAAAAAAATGATTTTAAATGGGTTCGACCGAACATTCTAAAGATGTTTGGTCGAACACCTTGTTTTTAATATTAATATAAATATTAATTATATTCTTTTTAAATGATGACTTGAGAGAAAGATATGGAGGGAGTGGGGGTAGGTGGCAAGGCTTAAATTTGATGGCCATATGACCGTATTTAAAGATTTTTTCCATAGAATACAATCAAAATTTTAAGAAGATTGTATAAGATAAAAGGAGATATTTTGGATAAACTGTCAAAATTTATATAGAATTATAATGATATATATGTTTGATTTATATATAATTTTACATACACTAAGGTATATCATAATGTTTTAAGGGCACCCTTGAATAGATAACTATCATTAAAACATTTGTTGACAGGCAAAGTTGACCATCAAATTTAATCCTTGGTAGGAGGGAGATACTTCAGAGAGAGAGGGGGGGAGTGGGAGAGAGATAAAGGGTAGGGGGTCCTAGGGTTTAAGGGTTAAGGGTAGAGGAGCTCAGAGGAGAGTGGGTAGGAGGGAGAGAGAGAGAGGGGGGAGGAGAGAGATAAAAGTGTACAAGGGTTTAAGGGTTAAGGGTAGAGGGGAGAGGGGACTGGTAGGAGGAGAGACTTGAGAGGAGAGGGGAGGGAGAGATAAAGGGTAGGGGTGGTAATGGCAGGGAGAGAGGGAGAGGGGGTAGGAGGAAGAGACTTGATAGAGAGAGGGGGAGGGGAGAGAGAGATACAGGTAGGGGTGTACAAGGGTTAAAGGTAGAGAGAGAGAGAGGGGGAGAGGGGCAGGGAGGAGAAGAGATAGGTGAAGTGCAGAGGAGCCTCTAGAGGGAGAGTGGATAGGAGGGAGAGACTTGAGAGAGAGAGGGGAGGAGAGATAGAGGGTAGGGAGCAGAAGGGTTTAGGGTTATAGGGTTAAGAGGGCAGAGGAGAGGAGAGGCAGAAGGAGAAACCTTGAGAGATAGGAGGGGAGTGAGAGAGATAAAGGGTAGGGCTTCTAAGGGCATGTAGAGGGAGAGGAGAGGGCAGGAGGGAGAGACTTGAGAGAGAGAGGGGGGAGCCGAGAGAGACAAAGGGTAGGGGGTGTACAAGGGTTAAGGGTAGAGGGGAGAGGGGGAGAGGGGGTAGGACGGAGAGACTTGAGAGAGATGGGAGGAGGGGGAGAGAGATAAAGGGTAGGGTTTAAGGGTTAAGGGAGAGGGGAGAGAGGGAGAGGGGCAGGAGGGAGAGACTTGAGAGAGAGAGGGGGAGGGGAGAGAGATAAAGGGTAGGGTTTAAGGGTTAAGGGTAGAGGGAGAGGAGAGGGGTAGGAGGGAGAGACTTGAGAGAGAGAGGGGGAGCCTGAGAGAGATAAAGGGTAGGGTGTACAAGGGCCTAGGGTTTATGGGTTAAGGGTAGAGGAGAGAGAGGAAGAGTGGGTAGGAGGAGAGACCTCAGAGAGAGAGGGGGGGAGTGGGAAAGATAGAGGGTAGGGGTACAAGGGTTTAGGGTTATAGGGTTAAGGGTTTAAGGGTTAGGGTTTATTTTTTTATTTGCATTCATTTATGTTTTATTAATGTGTACAATAATTTTATAATTATATAATACTTAATTTTAAAATTTACATAGTTTCCCATGGAACAATTCGATGGAACAAATTATATAAGTTGTATATAAGTGTATATAATTCTTGAACTTAAGAATTCCATGAAACAAATATAAGTTGTATATAATTGTAATTTAGGCAAAATGATTTTTTTAAAAAATCACTACGCTTCAAATAAGGATTGAAAGCATATATATGGGTTTACATGCAACCAAAAAAAGTGAGAGATGATGCTATCAAAGATTCTTGAACTTAAGAATTTTCCATGGAACAAATATGTACATATAATTGTAATTTACACAAAATGATTTACAACTATGTACAAGTTACTATAAGTTCTCATTTGAACATGTATAGGGTTACAAGTGAACTTGAAAACCATGGATATAATCTAAGTCAAATATTCTGGTTCAGCTCGCTCTTCAATAACATGTAGAATTTTTTGATGATCATCACTATCTAGTCTCCATTTTCTTTGGCCACGTGCATGTGGAATTGCATGAAGATGTAGAGTGGCAACAATTATTAAGTGATTATATTGATATACCTTGTTATCAGGTTGATAGTCAACAAAATGAATCCCATGCTGAACAAATTTGACTTGTTTTAGATATGTCCCTTGTACTACAACAAAACTTTCTCAAAATACTTGTACTTGCTCAAAATTGAGACAATAAAATGATGGATTTGATCTCAATTTATAGATTTTTTATATGATGGATAAATTGCTAGGATTTGATCATGTATCATGAGTTTTTAACCCAATTAAAATGTGGCTACTATTATTACCTAATTAACTAATTTATTTATTTAATGAAATTTCTTAATTATTTTGATCAATGAATTGATTGAATTATTTTCAATTTTTATCTAATTTGATTAAATATGTTAAATAATTTGATTGATATATAAACTAATTTATCATAATTTTCATTGAATTATCTAGGAATAATAGATTAAATACTTGGATTTATTTTAATTTATTTCAATATTTGTGAGAGAATGATTCATTTAAATATTTGGTTAATTTATTCTACTCGAGTAACAATGGAGGCCGATTTGATCAATAGGAGAGCATTCAACCCATCCCAAAAAGGGAGTACATTTAGAGTTTGGGACTTTTTTTCAAAATGCTGAAAAAAAAATTCAAGATTGATTGCTAGCGTGTGGAGTTAGTAATTTGGGTGACCGTAGTTGACCAAATTCTATATGAAACTCTCTAGTTAATGTCTCTCTCTTAGGTAGTGTCTTTATTTTTGTTTAATGCTATGGATCTTCTTCAAAATTATGGTTTAGTTGCTTAGTTTGTAGTGGATTATGTTTTATAAGTTCTTTTTGGACCATTCCCTAAACAATGCCATTCAGGATGATGACTTACATAATGAAAAATATTTTGTTGGGTGTTTGCTTAGACACAAAGTTTTAAAGGAAAACTCTAGTTTCCTTTGTGTTTGAATTTCTTTGAAATGAACCTTGCAAGAATTGGATGAATCTTTAGTGGAAAATACAATCAATGGACATAAAATAGAATTGGGCGCTCTATTGTATGGAGAAACAATGGAGGCACATAAGGAAATGTTGTTTCTCCTCACTCATGTCCCTCACCCTCTGCTAGTTTTTGTTATATATATGTAATATATGGGCACTCAAAAAATATGTAATATATGTCTTATTTTTAGGTTTTTTTTCATTTATGGTAGGTTTTCTTAATCAATTTTGTCTATATATGATTGCTACAATCCTATTTGATGGGTCTCTTGGTTTTGTCCCTACACCTTCATGATTTGTGGGTTGACATGCCCTTCTCTATTTTGTACTTTACTATGGAAATTTTTACAATAAATATTTTAATTAGTTTAGGCCTTGATCATTTTAGGTCTGAAAAGAAAAATTAATTTGATTTTGATAAAGTGTAGGAATTAAGGTATCATGAATTTTGTTAATAAGTGGATGTTAGGTGTTTGGGTGGGGACCATGGTATGGATATTCAAGTGTATGTGAGATTTAGTGTCTACAAAATCCAAAGGTAAATCAAAATATTATAAACATCAAACTTTTTTTGGAAGGATAATATAAAACCAAATCTAAACACAATATAAACATTGTAATCACAACCATACGTACTATATATATGAGATTGCATACAACCATGTGTAAAATTTACAACCATGTAAAATTTATTCATATGTTGTTTATTAAGAAAAAATGTCATAAATTATATTTCTAGAAATAAAAAGGACTACAAATATGGAGGGAAAAAATTAAATAATCTCAACATAGCAAGGATTTTACAAAGTGATAGATAATTTTCTCAAAAGAAAAAGGATGTGTTGTGCACAAGACAACAAACCACTTTTTCATGTTTTTTGATGTCTAAATATTTACTTTCCATACATGTTTGTGAATACCACATAAATTGAGATGCACGATTATTTTAAAATCTTCACATGCATCTTAAAGTGGAAAAAAATGTAATGATAAAATTTGCATATCCATATTATTCCTATTGTATTTTTTGCCTCATTTTGATATATATATATATATATATATATATATATGGTGCAATATTGTGCAAAGTGGTAATAATTCCCCTAGAGTTTATGACCTATTATATAGACATAAATCAAACACTTGAACTCCATTTTTTCCTTACACACATCTTATCAAAGCATTTTTTTGACACATATCCACATATCCACACATCCACTTTTCCTAATGAATCTTATGTGTATGTCTAATGGTGGCATGTGGAAGGATAAATATGGCTATTGAAAACTTTACCATTATCTTGACAACTAATTATGGCTATATGATTATCTTATTGTAATGAACCTAAGTTCATTCGATAGATATTAGTGAAGTTGAATTAGGAAGCATGGATTGTGCTTTATTATACACATTTTACGTTTAAAAATATGGGTCTAATTTTTGCAATATTGAAAGTCAGTTAAATTTCTTCAATAGTATATCCAAGGTATAGGGATATATTAGTGGTAAGAGTAGTGTAGGATAAAAAGGAGAATGTATAAAGAGGGGAAGGTCTAGA
Source organism: Sequoia sempervirens (assembly GCA_007258455.2). Taxonomy (NCBI): domain Eukaryota; kingdom Viridiplantae; phylum Streptophyta; class Pinopsida; order Cupressales; family Cupressaceae; genus Sequoia; species Sequoia sempervirens. The sequence continues at coordinate 10,958 of VDFB02119356.1, read as the reverse complement.
AAGGTAATGACATGGTAATGGAAGGAGAAGTTACACTATAAGGTTAGATTTTCATAGGATAAGGAGGAATGGTATGAAGAACATATTTGTATAGGATAGTGCTAGTAGTAACAATGGTGTGAACATATATAAAAGGATGGGAGATAAGAAAAATACTAGTGGAGAGAAAGGCGGTAGGACATGGGTGGTGGATCCCATGGAAGTGGTAACTATAGTATGATAGGAGGAATCATTATAAGAGGATGAAGGGTAGATGGATGCATAGAGGGTACAACATTATTAAAATCCATTAGAGTGGTAATATTATGAATCTAGTATTAATTCCCTAAGGATAGCCACCTAATACATTATATAAATTACTAGCCAATGAGTGAGGATATTTAGGGTGGAGAGGTGCATCAATACATAATTATCAATTTAGGAAAATATCTTGTTTACCAACATATGTATCTAAATCATAGTCTCAAGTGATCATTATTTTTCATCTTCTTTAATTTGGCTCTTTATATGGTTGTCATTAGCTATTATATGAAAAAATGATTCAATCGTCATTTTATTTGCTAGTCATATTAGAGTTAAGATGAAAACTCCATAAAACAAGATTTTAAAGGATATTAATTTAACTAGATAAAAGATCAAGGAAAACACTCTCAAACATGCAATATACCCCAATTGCTTAGACAATGCATATTTCCTAATAATGTGTGCAACTAAAAACTAATAACATGTAATGAATGGATGTAGGTGATAATAATTAAATAATCCTAATTGAACTAGGGTTGTCCTTTTATATATTTAAAAAGTTGTAAGAGCATTGTATGAAATTGTAAGATGGGAATTACTTATGAAATGTTATATGACACATAAGAGAATAAAAAATGGGGGTTACACTAGAATATTGATTAGAATTATGAAAATCATCAAGATCATCTTAAATAATGGGTTTGAATATGTCAAAAATGGAGTGTCGGTTATGAGGAGGAGGATTTGAATTTTTTTGACAAGATGTAAAGCATTTGCTAAATACATCCTATAAACCAAGTCAAGGAATATGATGTTGAAATTTGTGCCAAATTTGGTGCCATTTTTAGGTCATTATTTTGGCTCATGGCTTTGGTTAAACCACACTTTCTTTATGGTTTAAATTTTTTCTATTTATGGGTGCTTGAGATGGAGAAAGCATAATGATTTTATAGGTATCATCATGCTACTAGAAATTACTCCATATTCACATGTTTAAATGATACTACTATAAGGGTATGCACATGAATATTTTATTGTAAATGATATTATTATCAAATAATATAATTGGTTCATGTTTTTGGTTGTGAGATTTTTCTTCCAAGAGGATTTTCCCATGTTCATAATTATGTTATAAATTTATAATTTATACATTTTTCTTGTAACTAAAATTAAATCTATTTATCCATAGCTTTGATTGTTGAAATGGGAAGGCATATTTCATTTACACAAGACAAAAATGTATGCAAAATGGGGAAGCAAAATACTGTATGTTGAAAATGCTTTAAAAACTTTCAAACAAATGCAATTTGAATTAAACAAATTTGAAAAAAATTGCATTTAGGGTTTCAAAATTAAACAAATAGATGCATTTTGAAATCTAAAAAAATCAAATTTTAAATACCTAGTGCTCGATATGTAAACCAGAATGATGAACTTTGGAGAGACGAACTTAAATTTGCTTTCGCCGGAAAGAAAAACCTTTGTTTGGTCATCGTCACACTCTCAGTTCGCCGCACGCACCAAGGAAAGTGACTGGTAAAATTAGAAAGTAAAAGTGACAGTTGAAAATGAAAGAATTTTTGGTTTTTGTCATATTTAAGGGGTTGTTCGACCGAACCTATTTAAATATGATTTTTTTATTTAGGTTTTCTTGGTTCGGTTGAACCATTGGGTTTGGCCGAACCCATTGAATATGGTGAAAAGAAAAAATCTAAAATTTCCTTCCTCTTATAAATTGTAAACCACTATTCTAAAGCCACCCTATATTATATATAAAATGTTATATTGTTTATTATATTTATATTTATATTTATTATTATATTATATAATATTTATATTTATTATTATATTATATAATATTTATATTTATTATTATATTATATAATATTTTTATTTAATATAATATTTTTATTTATTATTATATAATATATTACATATCAAAACGTGCACTAAGACTCCCATGACATTATCCCATGTAGTTTATGTAGAGACATGTGAATCCATACGAGTGGTCACTTTCTTCCCTATTTTCATGTTCTTTGCTTAATGTTCGAGGGTAGAAATAATTTCATTTCAAATATTATTACATGATACATTTAATTTTTTAATTATTTATTATTTAAAAAGTACTCATTTTGGTCAATGTGAAGGCCAAAAAATGAGTGAAACATTCTTAGCCAATCAAATTGACAATAAATTGTTTTTAAATATTTTTGTTAAAAAATTTACATCTTAACTTTACAAAACATAAATGTTTGATTTCCATAAAAAAATCTAACTTTTCATTAGTTAAGAGGCACAACTTTTCATTTTCTTCTCCTCCAGTTCTTTATAATCTTGATGATGGAAACTGAAGTGTAATTTGAAACATTGATGCAAAAACTCCAAGACAATCATATCGAAAAACAGTATTTATCAAGAGGTACAACTATTAATCGCCCTATTAAACAATTTGCATTGATAGTTCCTACCTGACAGCAAATATTAAAAATGGCATGAATGTGCAAATTTCCTCACCACACCAACTCCACAATTTCTCACACTATCTTTACTCACAATCTCATGCATATACAATTTTTTTAATTTTTTGTTTTGAGAGAATTTCATTACACAATTTTCTGACACGATAAATAGAATATATTTTCCATGCAACGTCAAATATTTGACGATATTGCTATCAAAATTCAACTGCATAGTCTTACGATCTTTGGTCACAATCTCATCACAGTTCCAATGCCGTTGTCCATGTAACTATCGGTGCAATAAGCTTGTTACGACAGACATTCTGTAATATTGAGGCTGTGACCTACTGTTCAAAATCTTAATATATCTACTTCGTTTAGTCAAACAGAAATAAAAGCAGAGTGGCAATTTTCGAATAAAGCAATAGCTCAAGTCAACTTCTACAGCACAGATCAATTTATTTAATCCGAGATTGAATCAAATTGGATATTCCAATAAACCTTTAATGGCTGATCATCATATAAAACCAACACGAACACCTCTGGAATCCTCCATATAAGTCATGTGTCTTAATTCAGCTAACGTAGCTCATAAGGAAGTTGGTGAGGTGACTCGAACACCACACCTAATACATATTCATGCGCAAAAAGTGAGTTCCTGAGAGTACCTAAACACAGTCCTACATCATTTAGGAGATCTGAACCTAAGACTTTTGCATTTATTTTAATGGACTCAGAACTTGTCCTCGTGGTAACAGCCAAACAATCCAACCAATTGCTGACTTATCACATTCCATATTTAATACGAGCTTCCCATCCCATGCTTATCACTTTTGATCTCAATTAACAGCGAAGCATCCTCCTCAACTGTGACTATGAATTGATAGCTCAACACAGACTGGTGATTGATTTGAAAACACAGCAACACTAATTTATTAATTGACTGTTTATTTTATCAACACATGAATCGGACTGAATCTGACTGCTGTGGAAGCCTGGGCAATCGACATGTAACTAATATAACTGACCGAAGCGAAGATCTGATTGACCCTAATTGTCTATTCCAACATCCCTTTCGCACTCACCTGTCAAGTTGTAAGGGCACAACACTTGGTAACCACTTCAAACAAAAGTATTCATATTCTTATGGATTCAAAAAAGTTTACACAATCGAATCCAGAAACAACTATTCATATTCTTATAGATTGTGGAAACCTAATAATATTGATCAAACAAAACGATTAAATTTTTTTATCCCTAAAGCAAAAGACCTGAACTCTCTTATAGGACCACCTCTACGTGTCAGTAATCCGCATTTATTGGGCCCACAGGGTGGGACGGACAGACCTGCTACAAACTTGTGAGCTGTCTCGGCTCCGTTTATTTATTTAGTGAAGCACAGTACAGGAATATGACAAGTACCTACCAAATTTAGGCCCTGACACCCGCCATTAAATTTTTAGTTTTTATTTCCGTTATCATCTCAATTTCTGGTATGGTGGGAGTAAAATATGTCGGCGGATGCGAAAACCGAGGTGCTCTGACCATACTACAATGCCGTAATTTACAGATTTCCTGTGAAATGCAAGCATTCCATCAACAGAAACTTGACGAGTGTTCCTCTGTACGTCCAACCAGGTGTCATGCACTAAAAGTAGGTTGAAGCACATAATTTCTAAGCTACAACATACGGCCATGCCTAAAAGCGCGAGCACTGCATGGAAGGCGTCGCTGTAAATGTCCAATGGAGACACGTGGCACTTTTCTGCAGAGCTCTGGATTCAAACCGTATAATTATTGCCCTTTTCCAGGTCGCTGGAATTTGGCGTTCATGGTGACAGTCAAATAAAAATCTACAAATGAGTAATGGACACGCGGATTGATGGCTCCGTGCACTGGTCCGCCATTGTATAATACTTGGTTCAGTAAAGTGAGGTGTACGGTGTATATTTCTTCCAAGCAGTCTGTAATAAATCTAAACCGTTCATATATCTCGTGGCCTGGAAAATGGCCAAGTATCCTCTATAAACACTCCCGATTCTGTCTCGTGACCATTTTCACTATAATTTTTGATTGATTTCTCCTCAATCCAACAGAGGAGGCAGAAAATTATTGTACGGTAGACCCTACAACACAGACACTAGAGTTTTTTTAAGTCCAAAATAATATTTGTCGTAATGAGATTCCTGTGAGAGTCAATGGCGGTGCCAATGGCGGTTTGCCTAAACAATTAGGTAGTGTTAAAAGTAAAAGTCGGTCAGGGTGGCTAAGAATCTACAGTCAGATTCATTCAGGGGAAGTAAAAATGTCAGATTCAAAGCAGGAAATAAAGAATAGACTCGTGGAACTTAGGGTTTTGTTCAATATTAATAACGACACGGAAATCAAGTTGAAAATATTAAATTCTGGATTTCTAGAATGAGACAAGTCCTAAAGAATATTATAATTCCTAGAACTTGACTTGAGAGGCAAGTTACTGTGGAAAAACACCAAGGTCTTTAAGATTTATCATGGATTTTGTTCGCATGAATAAAGGTAACGAAAGGTCGGTCAGTTATTTAGTTACTTGTCTGTTTACAGAATCCTAGAAAGTTATTTGCATTAATAAATTTCAGATTGTAGTGTGTCAAGCTCTGTGAAATCCTTGGAAAAGTTTTCTTTATTCACTTTTCCACCTACAACGTTGTAAATTCTGAGTTCCACCACCGAAAAAGAAAAATCCAGGGGATACTCTGTTGTTCAGACACGTTGCCTACTTGTTATTATCTTCGCTCTGACTGATAACTTGTAAAGATCAGACTTTTAAAAGGAAGACAAATTGAATTGTTCTATACGATGGGCGGCCCGATGGTAGTTGGCCGATGTCGATTCTTGATGCTTCTGTGAATCGCCACGCTCGAAACAGATTAAATGTAGTTATTAGTTTGGTATATTTTTGGATTTGATTTGTGTAATTTTTTATTTATTTATCAATCTTGTCGATCAGGCTTTTTGTTATCTCTGATAGAGATTTTATGATATTAACTTCACATGAGAGTTGCCCCCAATATTTTTATTTAATGAATAAGTATCTGAATTATCATTTATAAAAAAATAATATTATATATATTTAAAAAAAGTTGATGGATATTCAATTTCAAAAACTTATATAATTATTATGTAATTGAACTGGTTAATATAAAAAGCATATATTTTATTCAAATTTCACTTTTAGTTGGAAGGTAGTGATGGTAATCTTTTAACTTGATACTTTTCAAATAAGTAGTTTTTTCTTATATTTTTTTAGTTATTGATATAGTAAAATATTTGTATTGACTTCTTATTACAATGTATACATAGATTAAGAAAATATTATAAAAATAAAAAGTTTTTGAATCTTTGTCATCAACATTATCCTAATGTGACCCATGCAAAGTTATCTTTCTTATGATCAACAAGTATTTTATTTTTGGGATTCATATAAATTTATATAGTTATTATGTAATTAACTTGACATCAAGTCACACGCAATATTTTCTTTTTCTTTAATGAATAAGTATCTGATTTTATTTTAATTTTTTCAAAAAAGAAGTTGGTGGATATTCAATTTCAAAAACTTATATAATTATTATGTAAATGGATTGGTTAATTATATAAGAAACATACATTTTGTTCCAATTTCAAATTTCATTTTATTTTTAGTTGGAGGGTAGCCATGGTAATCTTTAACTTAGAAACTTTTCAAATAATTAATTTGTTCTTATATATTTTTAATTATTGATAAAGTAAAATATGTTTATTGATCTTTTATTGCAATTTATATATAGATTAAGAAAATATTAATAATATCTTATAAAAATAAAAATTGGTTCAAATCTTTATCATCAATATTATTGTAATGCAACTCATGAAAAATTATATCACTATTTTATCTATATATTAGATTACTTAGTATATCTCTTATTATGATTGACAAACTATATAAATCATTTATTATTAATTCACTTTTTTATATTTTAGATTCATACAAAAATATATGTTATATCAACATCCTTCATTAAATATACATGCTATAAGTATTAAACACTCAAAAATATTATATAATATTTATATATTTCACTTATAATATATACTAATAATATTTTATTTATAAACTATCTAAACTTTGAATATATGTGTTAGGTACAATGAGATAATTTTCTATTGATATTATGGATAAGGATAATATTTAATATAAATTTAAGTAATTTGACTATATCATAGTTAAAGTTTTAGAGAATTATTTGAATAGTCACAACATGTACTTGTAATACAAAATTCCTTATCGTACATTTAACTTAAACAAATGAGTTATGTATTCATTTTTTAGTCAATAGAAAATGATTATTCACATTATAACAAGGTATTGAAAGGATGTCAAATAAAAACAAAATGATTCTCATAGTAATCTTTAAGAAGAATCATACAATAAAAATTAAGATCTAACATTTTAGAAAGATGAAAAAAGATGAACTAATAAACAATCACTTAGAATAGAGAAGACATAATGATTTACCCTAAAAAAACTATTTCAAGAAAAATATAACAAAAGGAGACTCAATATATTATTCAATCACTAATATTACTATTTCAATACACTCAAATTACTATGGTTATTGTATTCATGCAAATGGAATAAATAGTATATCATTAAAAATGAAATCAATTCAACACATGCAAACCTCATATTGAGCATATTGTGAAGCTTTTCTCATTTTGAAATGTTGGTGCTCAATTCACTAGTATAACCTTAGTATTCTCTCAATATCAAATTGACATTTATTTTATTAGAAATGAGTACTTGTGAAATGATGAGAAATGGATTTGATTATAGGTTAGCTAGAAAATAAGATGAATAGCTAAGATGCAATCTAGAATCTCAAATCTAATCCATGATTTGGGAGATTGATGAGGAGATTTGGCAAGTATGGGAAAGTTTGAGAATTATTTATATTTTATTAAAATGATTATTATTCCTTGAAACTTAAATTGACTATGGAGTTAAGAGATTTGATTAATGAGTTAACTAGCCATTGGCTAAATGAAAGAGTTAATGAGAGTATGAGATAATTAGAGAGATTAAACTATTTGCATGGAATATTTAACTAATTGTGTGAAAGAGTGAAATGGATTTGATTGATAATTGGGACTAGGAGTAAGTCTAAATTAACTGATGTAGTCAACTAGATGCGATAAAATTTAATAATTTAATAATTAATTAATTAAATTATTAGTGCACATGAAGTAGAAATTAATATTAATTTAATTTAATAATGCATAATGTGTGGATAAATAAATAAATAATTGGATAATATACAGATAAATAAAATAATAAGTAATTGGTCATTAAATTATTATATTAATGAATAATGGTGGCCTAATTTAATTAAACAATTAGGAATTATTTATCAAAGTTACCAAACATTAGGAGTCCTAGGTGATGAATGAATGAATTAGCTCCTACGTGATAACATGTGTGTCCTAAGTGATGAATGGATGAATTAGGTCTTAGGTGAGGAATGGTGTTAGAGGTCCTAGGAGACAAATGGATGGATTAGGTGATGAAGTGAATGATAAATGAAAAGGAAAAGGTGACATTATTTTTGTGTCTATATTTTTCCCCTCTTTGAGATGATATTCAAAGTAACATTGTTTCTAAGAAAAGAAAAGGAGCTATGATAAAATGGGTGAGATATAAAGACAGTGATGATATGCCTTGGTCATGTGAATGAAGAAAGATGAAATATATTATATATGAATAAAATAATGATATGTCCCAATCATGTGGAAGAAATAATGAAAGAAAAAATGGATTAGGTATGAAGGAAATGATGATATAGCCCAGTCATGTGAAGTGATGATATAGCCTAGTCATGTGAAGTAAATGATGAAATATTGAATGAAAAGAAGATTATACCCCCTTGTGAGGGAAGTTGTGCCATAAATAGCATGGGTGGGCTCTTAAAAGATGAATTACTAGGTGAAATTTGATAAAATAATATGGAGAGAGAAACACAACAAAATTTAATTTGAAGACAATCAATGATTAGACATAGAGAAATATTTATGTGAAATACTATATTATGTTGGTATATTGAGAGAAACCTCATTTCAATGAGATAAAAATGAATGTATGAACTAGGGTATTAAAGATCAAGGTTTTCAAAAGTGTATCTAGTGTATGGACTAACACTTAAGAAAAAAATAAAAAACAAGATGCATTAACACTCTTAAGGAATTTGATGTGTTAACCATCTGGCAAGGAGAGGAGTTCCAATCACATTACAAGGTGAGTGACCTTGGTGGGTCATGTGAGAAATATTCAACAAACATAACTCACAAAAGTAATAGACTGGTATGCACCAATATATACTAGTCAAAGCATCCCATGATATATAATAATCATGGCAATTGTGAATATGCATAGTATAGGTCAAAATATTTATCAAAATATTAAAAATATGAATTAGAAGATGAATAAGATAAATCAAAGATTAACAATAAAATAGAGATCAAATGATAAATCAAAAGATCAAAAATCAAAGATCAATGGTAAATGATAAATCAAAGATTTAAAGATAAATAAAAGAAGTAAAAAATCAACACTCAACTAGCATACAATAGTATAACCTCTTGCCAGGGTGCTAAGAGGATAAATGATGATGATTATGCTTGATGTGGGGAAGGAAGCATCCCATGAAGGTAAATGATGGATGTGTAGTGTAGGAAATTCCATACCCTATTATTTCACACCACATAATATCTCCCCTTTTAGCTCATGATTTAAAAATATTTTAAAAATGAGATGTTAGCACCAAAATTCCTTCTACCTAGCATAATTATGAAGATATTGGAAATTTGAGTCCATTTCTCCTAGATGAAAGTGTTATGTGTAGATGTTTATGCAACATGCTAACACCACATAGAAAATCACAACTCAAGTGGTCTTTGGAGCATTACATTCCCATGAATTTGTACATGTAACACCCCTATATGGTAGTCAGGTTTGACATGTTAGAGCAACCAACCTAGGAAAACCATCTATGGAATAAATCTTCACGAGATAGAGAGGAGCACCATGCTACTTCACTAGAGAGTAAATGAAATATGAGATGATTAAATTTACATATGGTACAAGCTTTTAAAGTCATGAAAAAGGTGTTGGGTGGAAAAACTACCCACACGGGAAAAACCACCTAGGATGATTAAATGCAAAAATGAACTTATTTGCCTAAGTTAAAACTTAAGACGATAAATGTAATTTACTCTAACACCCCCCCTTAATTATAACTTAGGGAGAATGAAAATTCAAATATGAAGATGCAGTATGGGTCTCGGCTACACAACCATGTTAGGTACCCATTTACAATGCAGTTTCTCACAACCGGAGAAAAGGAGAAAAACCCTATGGGAAAAAACCCCTCTCCAAAAGAGACAAAAGAAAAAAAAAATGATGCATGGATGGAGGACCCAATCACACCCCCAAGGACTACATACATCATATATATACAATCAATGGTCCCCCCATAAGAGGGAAAGAGAGAGACTATATAGCCCCCCCACAATGTGTAATCACCTACAAAAATGGTAAGTGACTGAAGACAAAACATGATCCAGTGTCGAAAAACAACTTGTCTCCCTTTCAAAAGAAATAAAACCAAATACAAATGCAGGTATGCTTCCCATTCTAGATAAAAATTGAAATAAAGAAGCATAAAAATGTGTGATGAAAATATCTATGATATCTACTCATGTGTCGACATGACCTTGGAAGATGATGCCAAGAACCAATCAAGAACATGCTCAATCACAAAAAAAGGTGATAAACAAGGTACCAATGGAAACTGATGTTGAACAATATCCACAAACTAAAATGGGGTGACAACATTTGTACAAGTATCATGAAATAGGAGGGACATACCCTAAAATGTGTCCTCCAAATTAGAAATGTGAGATTCCATGAACAATGAACCAATGTCCGACAAATAAGAATCCCAATCAGGAAGGAAATGAGATACTGGTTGTGATGAATCACTAGATGTGCTTGAAATGAATCATCAACACAAAATGAATGGTCATGTAGAACAGGAATGATAGGAGTCTCAATCAATGACTCTACACAATGAATCACTAAAGGTGAAGGTACATCAATTGTCTCTAATGGAGAAGAAGGAGCATCTGAAGAACCCTCGTCATCCTCGTCTGAAGATTCAAAGTATTCCAAAACTTCAAACT
>VDFB02119355.1:0-28229 GCA_007258455.2 Sequoia sempervirens | reverse complement strand
CTCCCACTCTTTCCCACCATCTCCCACCCTCTTTCCCACTTTCTGCCACCCTCTCTCCCTCTCTCTAACTCTCTCCCACCCTCTCCAACCCACTCCCACCCTTTCCAACCCTATCTCCTGGCCACGCCCACAAAAGGATATGAAAATCATAGTAGAACCTTTCCTAGGAATTGGACATTCTGATAGGTGACTAACATCTCTTTGTGGACATTCATTTATTTGTCAAACCAGGGGATGTATACTTTAAATGGTACAACAAAATATATGCACTAAGAACTAGTTTCGGTCAAATCTTAGCAGAAAACAAATACTGGAAAGGAATTCTATCTACGCCATAGGAAGGTAATGCAAAATTCTTTAACTCAACTATGATAGAAACCATAACAACTACGACTAAAACACAAACTATGAACTGGCCTTATGCTGCAGGAACAGTCACAGGGATGGATTCTCTATGCTGCAGGAGCAATATAAGATTGAGTTTGCATGAAAACTTCAAAGATGAAAGCTAACTAAAGATCAATAGGAAAGAACAACTCACTAACTAGCTATAGATACTTACTAATGGGCCTCCTTAGCAAGCATCTACTGATTACACAGATGTTGAACTCAAAACTTCATCAAGCTTTATTCATGAAAACAGAATGATATACATTGTTTTGTTGAAATGGAAACTAGCAACAAACTTTGTCTCTTGTCAAATAGATTCTGGTTTTCATTATCATACTGATTCTTACATGATATCTACTATCTTCTATCTTACCCTAACTATCGTCTCTCTCGCATAGGAGGAGAACCCTTATTTTTAAATCAGCAAAGCAACTAACTAACTAACTAACCCAATCAAAGAAAGACTTGGAAGTAAAGTGTATCCCCGAATCAAGGAACAAACTTCATAAATGAATTTATGTGTTCAACCCGATCCATAGAGAATCTAGCGCTCCACTCTTTCCAAATTGACTATCATTAAAAATCTTTCCCAATGGTTTCAGTCAAAGAGTCTTCGTCAGAGCTTCCTCGAAGTCGTGTAGGAAATGGACTTTACTGCAAGGCCGAGATCGACAGTGCTTGACTTGATCATTCTTCAACAACCTATGAAACAAAGGTAACAGGTGCGAAAGAAAAGGCGTATGGCACATACACAATATCCATTCATTAATCACACATTTAAATCTATTTCACCATTCAAAAATTGTATGTGATATACCAGTCATTTAGGGAGTCAACGGGGCAATAAATGTAATCAAGTCAACATAATAAGTTGCAGGAATATGAAAGTATTTTGCTACAGGATATCCTCATAAAAGGTTTCAACATAGTTTAAACGGCCACAAATAACAAAAGTAAAGATATTGAAAGTTCATCATAATATCCAAACTTATGAACATATTTTAAGCTCATCATTGCCCCCTACTTAGCCCAATGCTAGTCCTCCAGCATTAACTTTCCTGGTGGTTTCTCTGAAGTCAGTGGTTGCTGCATGACTCTGAGATGGATTTCCAAACCTATAATAAAATCCTCTAAAATCCCAGTACCTTTCATACCTTCAGCTTTCTAATCATCATTAAGATTTGTAGCCTGGTGAGGATAAAGGGGCCACATTAGCATAGGAGGTCTGAATGTCAATGGCAACCACAGTTCAAATCTCGTTTGAAGTCCCAATTGTATGTATCTATTTGACCTTTTAAGAGCTGCTGTGAAATTTAGGGGACTGTGTGGTTCTGATTTTCTTAATCCAACAGTTAATCTTTCCCATCTTTTCTCACTTCTAGTATATGCTAGTCTCCAAAACGAATATTGTTGTGCCTAAAATTCATTATATACCTATTTCCTGATATCAAATATCTTCTCTCTGGCTGTAACATTATTAATGCCATATGTTAGAGCAAACCAATGTTTCAACATTGCATGGGGTTTTGAACTTTGAGAGCATAATGGAACAGGCTCAGTTTTCTCAGCTTCCTCATATGTTTCCCATTGTCTGCCATAATTTTCCTCATTTGCTGCCCATGACATGAATGCTCTTAAATGAATATCACCAATATACAAAAGAGGATTCCATTCTATTTCAAATGGAATTAAAAATCCATGCAAATAGAATTCACACAGAGAATTTCTTAACCAATTTGGGGCTGCCTGGTATGCTTCGTAAAATTCTTTGGCAGTATGAAGTATAGGATCTTGGTTTCTGGAAATTCTCATCAATTGAAACCACAAGAACTGTTCTTTGAGGCACAGAGCATAAAATCTAGGTGGTGGTCTGCATTCCATGATCTGACCAGTTACTCTTAACATTTCATCTATTTTTGTTTTTAACTCAACAATTTCCTGTTTCTGACTTTCAATTTTTTTTTTCAATTTCTTCTTTTCTACTTCCCATAGACTTTGTTGCATGTCAGTTTGGGCTATGTGTCAGAAAGTCAGGGTTTGCAATGTAACTAGTTTCTAGTTAGCTTTTACATATTCCAGAAACTCAATTAAAAACATTTTCTTATAAAGAACAATGGCCTTACAAGTTGTAGGGTGAAATATAACTTCACTAGGCACATTCAATTGCTCAGTTAGTTCCTGTTCTTGTTGCAAGATAAATTCTTCTTGTTGTTACAGTGGAGAAGATTGTGCTTCCTCCAAAAATTGCATAGCAACAGTAGCCAAATCATCAATATTTGGTAACCCTTGCTCATTATGCCCTGTTTCAATTGTCTCAACTTGTTCCTCTTCAGGAACGAACGAACTCTGTGCAGTATTTTCAGACACATTCTGAGAAATATTAAATTCAGACTCAATAGACCCTTCTAAAATTACAATAACCTCTGGTTGAGGTGAAATAGGGGAGGTCTTAGATTGTTTCCTTGTGGAAACTCTTCTTGGCACTGATGTGGCTACAAGAGGTGTTCTAGTAGCCTTCCTCTTTCTTGTCTACTCAGAGGGCTCTGCCCTACCAGAGGATGACGGTGAACTAGTGATAGCAACAAGTGTTGTTGTAGGAGAGACGGTTGCAGGGGATGATACTGCAGGAGAAGGACATTGTCTTTTCTGAGAATGAGGGTTAGATTCAGGGGACCCTTCTTCCTTTGTTTTACCCTTCTCTCTCTTAGTGGCAGCCCTAGTTTGTATTCTAGCAGAGGATTCAGGTGTAAGAGCTGTAGGACTAGGTGCTATAGGAGTAGATGACCCTTGCCCTGTTCTACTGGTAGATGCAATTTCCTTCTTCTTTTTCTGAGGCTGTGGGTTAAGTACCCTCGGGGTTGTAGAATTTGCAAACTTTTTTGGGCAAAAAATTATTGCCAAGAGAGAGGTGATACATCTCTCAAAGAGTGCTCAATCAGTAATTTAATAAGGCCATGATGAGTGACAGAATTGTCTTTCCTCTATTGAGTTCCATGGGCACTTTGTTCTAAAAATTTTATCAAGAAATTCAGAACATTTATAACTAACCCATGCTTCATATGGCTTAATAATTTAAAATGATGAGAATGCAAGTAGGAAAAATGGCCTTCACAGGTTAAATACCTGATTATATAAGCGGCATACTCTGAATAAGGAGGAGGCAACGATACCCACTTGCATCCCTGCTTGGAGACTTCCAAAGGTCCATTAGTGGGCATTGAAAACTAAGCCCTAGCAGCTGCAGCGTCTGAAGAAAAGTTTTCTCCAACGACTGGAAGCCTGGTTACCTCAACAATTCTATCTTCAGTTGCAACAATCGTTAGACCCCATACAGTAGCTTCCCCTTCAGAAAGGGTTCTCAAAAATTCTCCAGCAGCCTCCTCATCAAAAGCATTTAAACTCAAGAAATAATTCAACCATCCACATAGGCTGAATACGTGGATTGTTTGTAGATTTTGCAATAACAGTTCATGAGCTATAGGCTTATGTCGCACCAACTGACCACCCATGTTTGCAGTTTTCCTTTAGCTGAACTCAATACCTTGCTGAAGATTCAAATTCTCTGTTTCCCTTTCTGCTCTGGTTTTTCTTCTGTCGTGCCGTCACATTTCTTTCTTTTTTCCAAAAATAAACTTTTTAAACAAGCAGCCTTAATCGTGTTTTACAAGAAAGTTATGCAATAAAGAAGGACATGCGATCACATTTGAAAAGTACCAGAAAAGTATTAAAGAAAGATTATTTGTGCAGTTATGGCAGCGGCGAAAAGACAGGTTTTAAAAGATGGATTACCCCACCCCCTACTTAAAGTATGACATGTGTCCTCACATGTACTAAAGAATAGGTAGAGATTCAAGTAATAATGACCAGTACATGCATAGCAGTAAATAAAAAGAATGAAATAAATCAAATATGCGATAAGAAAAGATATGGCGTACCTTTGATAATTGCACGTACGTGTGAAGAAAGATGATGACATCTGCATGAATTGACAAGTGGAAAAGATATCTTAATTAAGGGTGATGTGGATGGGCGAAGTGGATGGGTGACGTGGGCAGATGAATGGAATGGATGGATGGGATGGATGGATGGAAGATAAAGAAATGAGATGGAGGTGATAAATGAGTATGGAAAAAAAGGGGTTTCCTTTTAAAAAGAAAACCTTTATTATGAGCATGCATTTTCAAAATTACAGTAACGCTGCAGGAGAAAGGCTAAAGCCTTCAGCTGCAGGAAGAGTAGCGGGAGGAACCTGAATGAACTACTGCATGAATTCTTCCTTTGAGACTGGTTTATGGTATAACTAGAGTTGGTGGCCATTGACTAGCAATTTGAAATGAACTAGATCAATTGTCACTAGCTGTACAGCTCCATTGTCAAACACATTTTCAACTTCGTAGGGGCCAAGCCAGCGTGTTGTGAGCTTACCCTGGTTTTCTTGATATCTGGAGTCATATAACAGAGCCCAATCACCAGCAAAGAATTTTTTGGTTTTTATGTGTTGATCATGCCATTTCTTCCTTTGCTGTTGGATTGCTTTTGTATGCTGCAGGGCGGCTTTTCTCATCTCGTCCAAAGCATTTAGCTGTAGGAGATGGTCCTTTTGTGCTTCAGATATGTCAATATTGAGTTCAAGAGCTGTCCTCAAAGTTTTGTGCTCAAATTCTATGGGTAACATAGCTGTTTTCCCATAAAATAGCTCGAAAGGTGTAAAGCCAGTTGTTGTCTTCCATATAGTTCTGTAGGCCCAAACTACTTCAGGAAGTCTATTGCTCGAGTCTTTCTTATGGATTTGCACTGTCTTTGTGAGGATCACCTCAATTTCTCTGTTTGTTACCTCCACCTGACCATTGGCTTGAGGATGATAGGGGCTGGACTTCCTATGTTTGATCTTATAGTCATTCATTAATGCAATGATCAAATTCGATGTGAATTGAGCTCCCTAATCAGTTACAAGCTCTCTGGGAACTCCAAATCTAGTGAAAATTTGTTCATACAGAAATTCAGCAACATTGTTATCTCGAGCATGAGTCATAGCTTTTACTTCAACCCATTTTGTGACATAGTCTGTGCAAACTAGAATATATGATTTTCCATTTGATGGTGGATCAATTGGTCCCACAAAATCCATCCCCCATTTATCAAAAGGGGTGACTATTACCTGGGGATATAGTGGCATTTTATCTAACTTAGTTAGTCTTCCCATACACTGGTATCTGTCACATTTTCTTGTATAGGCCACATCATCCTTGTATAATGTTGGCTAATAGTACCTTGTTGTAAGAATCTTTATTGTTGTTCTTTTTGCTACAAAATGTCCTCCACATGGTTCATCATGGCAAGCATGCAAGATATCATAAGTCTCATCTTCTTTTACACATCTTTGCATTACCTGATCAAATCCAGTATAAAACAGACAATTTGCAATCTATGAAAAATTAAAACTTTTCTCTATTAACAACTTCTTTTCTTTTGGGGAAAAGTGAGCTGGTATTCTGTTTACTGCTAGATAATTGAAAATGTCTGCATACCATGGTGTATGTGCAACAATGGAGAACAAGTGTTCATCTAGAAACCTATCATCAATGACCTTATGTTCAACAGGTGCAGTTAACTGAAGTCTTGATAAAAAGTTAGCTACAACATTAGCTCTTCCTGGTTTGTCAATTATTGTAATGTCAAATTCTTGTAACAACAGGAGCCATCGTGCCAACCTACCAAAGATGGCAGGTTTGTTCATCAGATACTTGATTGCTACATGGTCAATATGGACAAATATTTGATAACCTATGATATAATGCCTAAATTTATTCAAAGCATACACTACTGCAAGCAGTTCCTTTTTTGTAACAATGTAATTGAGCTCAGGACCTTGAAGGTTTTTGCTGATAAAGTAAATAGCATGCTCAATTGAATTTTCTTTTTGACTTAAAACTACTCCTATACCAAAATTAGAGGCATCAGCATGTATGTGAAAAGGAAAATTCTATTTTGGACCTTGAAGAATAGGGGCTTTAGTAAGCAAGTCTTTTAGTTGCAGGAAAGATTTTTTATAGGCTTTTGTCCACTCAAATTGAGAATCCTTAATTAACAAGGTATAAAGTGGGCTGGCAATTTTACTGAAATCTTTTATAAACCTCCTATAATATCCTGCATGGCCAAGGAAACTTCTGACATCTTTTTGTTTTGCAGGAGTTTGTAAATTTTCAATAACTTCAATTTTAGCAGGGTCAACCTAAATTTCATTCTTTGAAATATGATGACCTAGAACAATACCTTCTTCCATCATTAGAAAACACTTTTCACTGTTTAGAGACAAATTTTTCTCTCTACACCTTTTCAATACCTTTTCTAAATTCACCAGTGCTTCTTCAAATGTGACTCCATAGGTAGTGAAATCATCCATATAAATCTCCATACATTCATGAGATATATCAGCAAATATACTAATTACTGCTCTCTGAAATGTTGTTGGCGCATTGCATAGACCAAAAGGCAAGACTGAATAAGCAAATGTTCCCCATGGATAGGTAAAAGTGGTCTTATCTTGATCCTCAGGGGCAATTTTTATCTAATTGTATCCACTATAACCATCCAAAAAGAAAAATATATCTTTTGTCAGATAATGAGTCTAGTACTTGGTCTACAAAAGGTAGTGGAAAGTGATCTTTTTTAGTGGCATTGTTCAATTCTCTATAATCTACACACACCCTCCATTTTCCTCCTTTCTTGGGGACAATGGCTAGTGGAGAAACCCATTGACTGTCAGAGATTGGGTAAATAAAACCAACATCAAGCAACTTTTGGAATTCATTTTTCACTATTTCTCTAAGTGTTGGATTTACTCTTCTTTGAGGTTGTCTAACTGGTGAGCAATCTTTTTTGATATATATCCTATGAGTACAAACTCGAGGATCTATTCCTTGCATGTCCTCATATTCTCATGCAAAAGCTTTATGCTGTTCTTGTAGCATTTTTAGTAAGTCAGCCTGTTGAGACTGTGACAGCTTGCTATTGACATTCAAGCAATGACCTGGAGACAATTCTATCTGCTCTGTGAGATTACTCATAGAATCTACAGGTGATGTTTGTACCTCTTGTGGAAGTAAATTATGAAAAATTGCTAGAAGTTTAGGCAGTGTACTTTTAGAATCTGGTTGCTGTAGAAAAAATTGAAGATGACTGCCATTTGGATCAGATGAACTACCTATATCAAAGTTGTACTATAGAATTTGAAAAAGTAGAGCATCCTCACACTAAAGTTGTGAGAATGGATCATTTTGAAGCATCATTAATTGAGCCAAAGAATTGGCTTCTTCAGTTTCTTCCTCCACATCTAGCTAAATAGGTTGGGACAAATCTAGTTGAGGTCTAGCAGGCAGATATAAGGCTAATTTCTTTGTGGACTGTCCATCAGAAATGGTCACATCTCTAGAACAGCATCCTATAAAAGCATCAGCAGTTGCTAACCATGGTCTACCAAGGATAACCGGATACCCTCCTAAAGTTGCCTTAACTGATAATATTGTGAAATTAGCAGAATACTCCCAAGATTCAAGAGTGACAATTACATCTTCTACCATCCCATCAAGTTTAACTATGGAGCTATCTACAAGCTGCAGAACTATGGGTGTAGACCTAATATTTGAAATGTTCAAGGAGTCCATAGTATGCTTTGTCATAACATTAATGGTAGCACCTAATTCAATCAAAACATTTTTTACAACTTGGCCATTTATATGTATCTGCACTACAGGACTTCCAGGGTCAATATACTTTGGAATAACTACATTTCCCAACATTATATCAGCCAATTTCCCTAAGACATGAATTGTTTGGGGGTCCTTTTTCTTCCATCCAGGCTTCTTCAAACAGGCTTCTTTAATAGATTTTCCAAAAATGGGAACATCTTTAATAGCCTGAAATAAGAGAATTTGAATTTGTATATTCTTGAGCTGATCCAGAATGTCAAAAGTGGGTTCTTCCATGGATTTAAATGTAGTAGTTTGAAACTTCTAAGGAAAAGGTGGGTTGTCTTGATTTTGCAAAGCAGACTCCTTAGAAACTGTATCAGGTATAGGCATATGCTCAGTAGGATCAGCAGGTCCAATAGATTCTTCAAGGGGAGAATCTAGTACTTCAGTAATCAAAAGTGGTTTGGGAGCAGGTAAAGTAGTTCCAGACCTCAAATGGATGTCATTAACATTTAAGACATAAGCTTGATATTGGTTTGCTTTGGCAAGATACGTAGGCTGCTGTGCCTACTGCTATTACTTATTATTAGGATTTAGCAAGGGCTGGGTAGGCATAAGCGTTTTCTTTGGAGGGCCAGGATTTGTGGCAGTTGCTGCAAGAGGTGGCATGAGGGCCTGTGGTTGTGGCTATCGAAACTGCAGGAATCCAGAGGACTGGTTTTGCCATTGCTGAGGACCTCTCCATTGAGGATTTTGCTGCCAATTATCTGAAGGTGGGGTCCATTGTCCATGTGGCTACTACCAACCTCCTTGAGGAGATTGCCATTGCGGGTTCTGATAATTAGGCCAACTTGGTTGAGGTGGTTTCCAGGGTGTTGGTGGTTCATATGCATGTTGCCATTGGTTATTATAGCCAGAATAAGGATTACCAAAAGTTAAATTATCTTGAGACATACCTTGTCTTTGGGCCCATGGTCTCCTTTGCGCAACAAAGAACACTTGATCAGCATCACCTTCTATTGGTTTGAAGTCAGTAGGTAGTTGCCTGGTTTCCAAATTAGCCACCATCTTGCATCTGCAGTCACGCTTCTTCTTTCTGTGGTATGGACAGAACTCGACCAAAACTACCTCAGCTTCCTCATGTTTCTTCTGAGCTTGCATGGTGTCCAGTTGTGTAGCCATATTATTAATAATGTCCTGCTTGAAATCAAACAGAAAATTTGTTATCTCTATCTAAGAAACTCCACCAGAAGAAGACTTCCCCACTGTAACATGATGTCCTCGACCTTTTTTAATTATTGCTCGAGAATAGTTAAGACATATTTTCTTTATATCATCCCAAGGCAGTTGGGTTATATCACCTCCTCCCATCAGGTCCAGGGCGTCTATACAGGAATCACTGATTCCCCTTAGAAAGAGTAGTTTTTGCGAGTCCTCGTTGAGAGTATGATTTGAGTTTCTCTTTAGTGAAAACAAAAATATGGAAATATAATCTTCTAGACTTTCATCCTCCTTCTGTTGAATTGGAAATATGTCATCACCTTTGCTGGCACTTTTACAATATTCCTTATAATTTTCAAGGAATTTCGTCTGCATGGTGGCCCAACTATCTACAACACCTCTTCCCAGACTCATGAACCATCTGAGAGCTCCTTCCTTCAAGGTGGAAGGAAATAACTTCAATTTATGAGCATTTGTGTTGTAGTCATAACTACGACAGAGAACATCAAATTCAAACAGAAAAGTTTCTGGGTCTTCTGTAACCAGGCCATAAAACTTTGGAAGCAAGGAAGAGGGAATGTTTTTAAGATTGTCAGTATCTCTCTGAGGAACAATTGGAAACTCAAATGCAAGAGGTGGATTATTTCGTGGATTATTTGCCATGTCTGTTGCTGAAATAACAAAGCGAATGAATTTTCCTTAGGTTTGTTGTCAGCTGGGTCAAATGGTAGTTCAATAAAAAGGTTTTCAGGGAGGAACCTTCCCAGTGCATCTCTTCTTCTTCTATGCATGTAATACGATATGAATAATGGCTTGAAATATTTTGAAAATTTTGACTAAAAAACTAAACTAAAGCTAAAAATGACTTCTGAAAAATTCCTAGCTGGATGCCATCCCCGGCAACGGCGCCAAAAATGGCCGCGCCCACAAAAGGATATGAAAATCACAGTAGAACCTTTCCTGGGAATTGGACATTCCGACAGGTGACTAACATCTCTTTGTGGACGTTCATTTATTTGTCAAACCAGGGGACGTATACTTTAAATGGCATGGAAAAATATATGCACTAAGAACTAGTTTTGGTCAAATCTTAGCAGAAAAGAAATACTGGAAAGGAATTCTATCTATGCCATAGGAAGGTAATGCAAAATTCTTTAACTCAACTATGATAGAAACCATAACAACTACGATTGAAACACAAACTATGAACTGGCCTTATGTTGTAGGAATAGTCACAGGGATGGATTCTCTATGCTGCAGGAGCAATATAAGATTGAGTTTGCATGAAAACTTCAAAGATGAAAGCTAACTAAAGATCAACAGGAAAAAAACAATCACTAACTAGCTACAGATACTTACTAAGTGGGCCCCCTTAGCAAGCATCTACTGATTACACAGATGCTGAACTCAGAACTTCATCAAGCTTTATTCATGAAAACAGAATGATATACATTGTTTTGTTGAAATAGAAACTAACAATAAACTCTATCTCTTGTCAAACAGATTCTGGTTTTCATTATCATACTGATTCTTACATGATATCTGCTATCTTCTATCTTACTCTAACTATCGTCTCTCTCGCGCAGGAGGAGAACCCTTATTTTTAAATCAGGAGAGCAACTAACTAACTAACTAACCCAATCAAAGAAAGACGTGGAAGTAAAGTGTATCCCCGAATCAAGGAACAAACTTCATAAATGAATGTATGCATTCAACCCGATCCAGAGAGAATCTAGCACTCCACTCTTTCCAAATTGACTATCATTAAAAATATTTCCCAACGGTTTCAGTCAAAGAGTCTTCGTCCGAGCTTCCTCAAAGTCGTGCAGGAAATGGACTTTACTGCAAGGTCGAGATCGACTGTGCTTGACTCAATCATTCTTCAACAACCTGTGAAACAAAGGTAACAGGTGTGAAAGAAAAGGCGTATCGCACATACACAATATCCGTTCATTAATCACACATTTAAATCTATTTCATCATTCAAAAACTGTATTCGATATACCAGTCATTTAGGGAGTAAACGGGGCAATAAATGTAATCAAGTCAACACAATAAGCTGTAGGAATATGAAAGTATTTTGCTACATGATATCCTCATAAAAAGTTTCAACATAGTTTAAACAGCCATAAATAACAAAAGTAGAGATATTAAAAGTTCATCATAATATCCAAACTTATAAACATATTTTAAGCTCATCATCTCCCACTTAGACACTCTCTCCAACTCTCTCCCACTCTCTCCAACTCTCTCCCACCCACTCCCACACTCTCCGACTCTCTCCCACTCTCTCCCACACTCTCCCATTCTCTCCCACCATCTCCCACCCTCTCTCCCACTCTTCCACTTTCTCCTACCCTCTCCCACCCTCTCCCATGTTCTTAGACTCTCTCCCACTCTCTGGACCACACTCTCGCACCCTCTCTCCCACCCTCTTCCACTCTCTCCCTCCCTCTCTCCCACTCTCTCCCACCCTCTCCCACTCTCTCTTACCCTCTCCCACCCTCTCCCACTCTACCCCACTCTCTCTCACCCTCTCCCACCCTCTTTCACACTCTCCCACTCTCTCCCAACCTAGTCTCCCACTCGCTCACTCTCTCCCACCCTCTCTCCCACTCTCTCCCACCTAGTCTCCCACTCACTCACTCTCTCCCACCCTCTCTCCCACTCTCTCAAACTCTCTCCAACCCTCTCCCACTCTCTCCCTCTCCCTCTCCCACTATATTCCTCCCTCCCCCCCTATCCCACTCTCTCCCACCCTACCCCACTCTCTCCCACTCTCTCTCACCCTTTCCCACCCTCTCTTAGACTCTCACTCTCTCCCACCCTATCTCCCACTTGCTCACTCTCTCCCACCCCTCTCTCCCACTCTCCCACTCTCTCTAACTCTCCAACCCTCTCCCACTCTCTCCCTCCCTCTCTCCCACTATCTTCCTCCCTCCCACTCTCTCCCACTCTCCCCCACTCTCTTCGACCCTCTCCCAGTCTCTTGCTCCCTATCTCCCACTCTGCCACACTCTCTCCCATTCTCTTCCTCCCTCTCTCTCCCACTCTCACCCATGCCCTCACACCCTAAACCCTCTCCCACACTCTCCAACTCTCTCCCACTCTCTTCCACTCTCTCCTCCCTCCCTTCCACCCTAACTCCCACTCTCCCACCTTCTCTCTCATAAGCATAAATACATACATATAGGCATACATACATGACACACTAGCATACATATACATACAAACATATGAAAAAACATTCAAAAAACTAGTATTTAACTAAAGGAATAAATAACACGAGCACATTATATGTTTTTAAATATGATCCATAGAGAAGAAAAAGTGAAAACTAGTAAATAACATACTTGCATTATATTTTTCTTTGGGAATCCCCGAGCCTTGGCTTTGGTATTTGCCTTGGAATACCAACCCAAAGGTTTGGAGGGAATTCCCAACCACCGGAGATGTTTTTTTTGCAAATTCTATAATTTTTCACATAATCAAGTTCATGCTCACCGTCAAGATTGCATTTGGTTCAATATCAATGAAATCAAACACATGGGTAATGTTAATTTCTCTCTTAGCTTTCCAACGTTCGATATAATTTTTTTCACTTTCTGAAAATGTGAGGACTTTCATCCATAATTTCTTTTGTTCGTATGTCTTTTTTTTCAAAAAGTAGTGTTTGGTTTTTTTTTTGTTATAAATTAACCATTCATCAAAATTTCAAATAAATTACATTTTTAGAAACTAGACTCCATTCTACAAATTTAAAAAAATCTATTACTTTCCAAATTTTGTAGGAGGAGCACAGCCAAAATTCTAATTTTTAGGAAGTTCCCACTTAGAAAATTAGTAAAAAATCAAATATTCGTTAAAAAATTATCAGAAAAATTGTGCACCAACTAGATATTGTTAGCTAACTTCTGACAGTAGCAATTTTAAAAATACTAAAAAAAAGGTCACCGTGCTCAGGTCGTACAAGAGATGCTATGTTATGTTTTTCTGACAAAAACAACACCAATTTGTGTACATCTCTTTGTTGAACCCCTTAATCTCAACCATTTTCAAAATAAATTAGTAGTTTAGAAAGTAGACTCAGAGGACTTCGATCCTTGTTTTTGTTTCATCTCAAAATTTTGAGTGTAACTATCCTCAATTTCACGTCCAAGGTCAGCATTCCCTAATTTTAGAAAAAATGTGGCCACTTAAGCCCCCTTTTTGGGAACCATCTTGGTGCACTTACCCACCTACAAGTTGTCGATACAATGTAGCATCAACCAATGGTGTAGTGGTGGAAGTATTGAGCTTGACTCCAGAAAGAAAGGGAGTCAGAGATGGTTTACAACTAGTCATATTAAACCATGCAAGGAGATCAAGAGTATACTTGGGTTGTGCAAGAGTAATCCCTGAAGTTGACTGTGAAATCTTTATTCCAAGGAAGTAGTGCAATAAATCCAAGTCTGTCATGTCAAATCTATCCTGAAGTGATGTCTTCATTGTTGAAATGGCAGATGAAGTACTCCCAGTAATCAAAAGTGAATCATCCTGCCATAGTAGATACATATTAGGATCAAAATGATATCTAGTAAAACTTGAAGATAGGAGGTAAGATTCCATCTTGGCATACCAAGCTCTAGGAGCTTGTTTAAGGCCATAAAAATATTTCTTAAGTCTACAAACTAAGGATGAATCTTGAACAAAACCTGGTAGTTTTTCCATGTAGATTTCCTCAATTTCTTCATGAAGAAAGGCACTCTTCACATACATTTGATGTACATTCCATCCATGTGATGTGGCTATAGCAAGTGTAGGTTTGATGGAAGTCATTTTAGCAACTGGTGCAAAGTTTTTTGTATAGTCAATGCCTACAACTTGTGAAAAACCTTTGGCAACCAATCATGCTTTGTACTTAACAACTGACCCATCTACTACAAATTTAGTTTGATATATCCACCTACATCAAA
Organism: Sequoia sempervirens; assembly: GCA_007258455.2. Lineage (NCBI taxonomy): Eukaryota > Viridiplantae > Streptophyta > Pinopsida > Cupressales > Cupressaceae > Sequoia > Sequoia sempervirens. The sequence continues at coordinate 13,972 of VDFB02119355.1, read as the reverse complement.
CTATCTTCCTTCCCTTAGGAAGTGAATTCAAATTCAAATTGTGATTTCTAATTAAGGAATCATATTCCTCATCCATAGCAATATCCCACTCTGGTATGCCTAATGCCTCTTTGAATGTCTGTGGATCAGAAACTGAAGCAAAGAAGGCATGTGGCCCCCCTAAAAATCTACTTGAATCAATCTATCATCTATTGAATCTTGTACCCCTATATCTATCCTATGTATCTTGTAAGATGTGGGTGAGTTTGGTTGAAATATATCAACTTCTAATGCAATCCATGAACTAGATGAAGATGAACCCTCATCACTGTGAGAACTGGAAGAAGAAGATACTACACTATGAATCTGCTGAGAATTATCTAAATCATCAGTACTATAATCAAGATCTAAAGAGTCCACAATATGTGGAGAAGTGTCAAGTGTAGTTTCAGGAGATGTTTCTTGAAACTTAACACTTCTCTCAATAAACAACTCATGTGTGGTAGGGTGGAGTAGGTGATAGCCTTTTACACCATCTGGATATCCCACAAAGATGCAAGGTTCGGATTGTGGATTCATAGCCTTGCGTTTCTCTTTTGGAATGTGTCCCATGGCATGTGAGCCAAAGACTCTGAAATGATCAACTACTAGTTTCCATCATTTCCAAGTTTCAAAGGGAGTGATCTACCCTTTAAGGCTTTATGTGGAACTCTATTTTGTATGTAACATGCACAATTAATTGCTTCTACCCAATATGATGGTGTGAGGCCCTTATAGTGAATCATACAATTTTCCATCTCTTTTAAAGATCTATTTTTATGTTCTATAACACCATTTTGTTGTGGGGTATAAGGAACTGTTCATTGTAGATATATCCCCTCTGATACACAAAACTTCTCAAAACTATTGTTGACATATTCTCTCCCATTATCTGTTTGAAGAACCTTGATGACTTTTCCTAATTGTTTTTTTACAAGAGCTTTGAAATCTTGAAAAGAATCAAACACTTCTGATTTTTGTCTAAGAAAGTAGACCCATGTGAAACGTGAGAAATCATCAATGAAGGTGAGAACATGTCTAGCCTTTGTAAAAGATGGATGGGGAAAGGCCCTTGAAACATCACTATGAACAAGTTCTAAAAATTGTGTTGCCCTCCTTGATTTACCTTTGTCAAATTTTGCTTTTGGATGCTTGCCAAGTGCAAAACCCTCACAAATCCCTTTAGAAAATTTAACCTTCGGTAATCCCTTAACCATATTATGTTGACATAGTTGTTAAAGATAGCGGTAGTTAAGATGGCCAAACCGCTCATGCCATATTTTGCTAACTTCATCTGAATGAGTTAGTAGTTCATTTGGAGAAATATCTATGGCAAAATTGGAGAAGACATATAATCTGGTTTGGTGATTTTCTTCTCCTATTGCTACCAAATTGTTGCTTTGTAAGTCTCTTATCTCAACTGAATCTGAAGAGAACTGTACTCTCATTCCCTTCTCTAAATGAGTTATTTGATGCACTGAAAGGAGATTAGTTGAGAGTGAAGGTAAACTTAGAACATTGGGAAATGTTCCTCCTTCAACTTCAACAAACCCTCTCCCTTTTACCAATGATGGAGTATCATCACCTAAGGTGATTGTGGACATACTTGATGGTTCTAAGGATGAAAAGACAACCTTTGAATAACCCATATGGTGTGAAGCACCAGAGTCTAGAATCCATGATGGGGATAAAGATTATTTAGCAACTAAAGCTTTTCCCTTTGATTTATCTTTGTCCTTAGTATTATCTTGATTTGATGAAGATACCTTGATAGAATCAGGTAGCCCTATATTATTCTTTTTGAGAATTTGTTGTAGAACTTCAATCTTTTTCTTCATGCAGTGATGTTCATCATTTCCAATATTTTTACAAAAGGTACATGCAACTCTCTTTTTACCTTGAGAGTCCTTTTTGGAGTTGTCAATTTTTCTTTCTTTCTTAACTTCCTTGTCCTTTTTAGTGTTCTTCTCCTCTTTTGAAGCTTGATGTGTTTCACTCCCTACAAGTAGGGCTTGAGGTTTCGTAGACTTCAAAGTACCCATTTGAATTAACTTTTCTTGCTCCCTTGTGAGGTCAACAATGAAGTTATCAAGTGTGGGCATTGACAATGAGGCTCCAAGAGCCCTTTTAGAAGAGTAGAAAGTTGATACAAACATAGAAAATTTAGGACCTAGCTTCAAAAGTACAAAAAGGATCAATTGATCCTCTTTCTTGCCAATTCCACAATCTTTTAAGTGTAATTTCAATGATTTAAACTTAGTAAAAAAGTATTGTAAAGTTGAAAAATTCCTAGGACTAAGACCTAAGAGTTGATTTTCCAACTCATGGCTTCTAAGTTCATCTATTTTCCCAAAAAGTTTGTCAAGACCTTCCCAAACTTGGTTGGGTGTTTTCAAATTCTCAGCATGGAACAACAAATCAAGACATAAATTTAAGCATAGAAAGCCAAATGCTTGATCACACTTATTGAAAAACTTTTATTTGTCTTTAGCGGCATTAGGCTCTTTCTCTGTTCCCATAGTTACCCTATATAAACCTTTGTTCTTAAGCACAAGAATTACTTTCACCTTCCAATCATGATAATTGAAAGGTGTTAAGGGTACTATAACAATATTAGATTCCATACAGGTTGACTTAGATAATTTCCTGTAGAAATGCAGAAAAGAATTAATTAGAAATGTGCGCAGAAGTGAAAAAACACAACACAAGCACTTCTCAAGGAAGTGAAAAAATGAACTACCCACAAAAACCCCCTTTATTATTTTGTTTCCCTCCCCAATTTGGCACTTTATAGGAGTGCTTGTAAATTATCCAAAAAAGACACAAAGAGGCACTTTATAGAATGAGTGCAATTTTGTGCTCTTTGAATGAGTGGTGAAAAATTATACGCTTTTGCAAACAAAACTCAAATATGAACTTAAGTGCAAAAGCTATTACAAATGGAAATTTTCACCCTTACAAATAATTTCCCTTCTTACAAATAAATTTTCTGATTTTTAGAAACTAAATTTTGTGTAAAATAGTGAGAAAAAAAAGATATTTTAAACTCTGAAAAAAAATGCTGAGATTAGCAAATTAGAATTTGTGTATAATGATGCCTTCTTTTGCAAGTACGACCTCCATAACTCTTTGGCGCCCTGCCTCTACTCTACTTCCTGTCATTCTATAGATCAAAAATCTAAACAGATCTATATCACTGGCATATTAAAGCAAACCACAGATAAGAATAAAATCATTAGCTGATAAAAAAGTAGATTGAATCATCAGGGAAAGCTACGAATCTCGGAAAGTCTCCTTAATTTCGCTACCTCCAAGTTGCAAATCAAATGCATTTCTCTCGTGAATGATTTGCGGCAAAGGATACACAAGTTTCGCCACAGAAAATTTGCGGGTTTGAACACACGCCCAGTAAAGGTAGAAACTGCCCCTCAATCATGCTTCACAGGGAAAGCACGAAACTGCAAATAATCTGCAGGGGTCACAGTCAATAATCGCACCTAAAAACTGGTAGTTGCCTATGTCAAACACCACCAATTATGTGCACAACAGTGATGGAAGATTCGTGGTTGCAAAATAGAATTGCAAATCTCGCCTTTGAAAATGCCGACCATGATGCAAGTCGAACCTGGATTTCACTCCCAATTTGTCAATTAAAGGCGTTAAAGGCTGCGAGAGTCTTCGTTCCCACAAACTATTAACACAATGGCTAAATCAAATACAAAACACAATCAATGGAATCACCTTCACGACTTGGAATTATCTTCCTCCAGCTTTGATACCATATGAGAGTCTACAGATCACAGAGATAAACAACAAGCACATGAACACATGAATTGCATAATGTTGACCTATATGATAGATAGATAAGGGTCTCCTTATAAAGGAGAAATATTCAACCATGAACAAAATATCTCAAAATATCAGCAGGGAAAAATATGAGATATTAACCTGCACAATAAATACCATGAGAAATTTAACCTACACAATAAATGCCATGACTAAGTAGGCTTAAGTCAACATGTGGAGCAAGCATTAATTACACTGACACCTTCCATATCCTCTAAAAAAACTTTGTGAACTAGAGTTTTCATGACTTTCCTCACCACATCCACCAATTCTCCTAATTCTAAACCCCAAGCTATGACCAACGAATAAATATCAATTTTGGTCCTGTATGTGTGCTTTAATTTTTCAAATCCATTACCCAAAATAAATTGAACTGCTTTCACCACCTACACATCCTTGAAGAAAAATAAACCCCACAGACACTTTGCCAATGAAAGGGTCTAGCTTCCTCCATGATGTCAAGGTGAACTAGCCTCCATTGTTTCTTTGGTTCACTTTCTCCAAAAACTTCCATGCCTCCTTTGCTAACTAAACAATGGTTAATTCGCCAAAAAAAAATTCTAGCTATTCATATGGTATTAATCCACGCCACTACCTAGTACCACAGACAAATTGAGAATTTCAATAGAATAAATGAAAGGTAGAGTACTTTGATGCATTGAAAAGAGAGAATTAAATGTCTCAACCACTATTTTTTAAAAATATAATGGTTTTAGTGTTATTCTAGAGGTTTTAGTTCACAATTCTAGTGCTTCAAGGATTTACTTCTAGAATGCATCTATAGCCATCCATCGAAAATTCATCAAATGGTCCCTCTTTTAAAAAAAACTTTATGCATGTGCATAATTTAAAATGGGGACATTGCTAGGTTGACAAGACTCAACCCTCAAAATTAAAGAGTTAAGATTTAAGGCTTTGTCATAAAATATTTTGATCTGCCTTAGGCAATATTAAACGGTAAACAAGAGCGAGATGATCAATAAACCTAAATAATTAATAAAATCTCAACCATTGATTTTTGGAAATCTAACAATTCTAGTGTAATTCTGTAGGTTTCAATTCACAATTCTAGTGCTTGAGAGATATGCTTCTGGAATGCAACTATAGTTGTCCATCAAAAATTCATCAAATGGTCCCTCTTTTAAAATAAACTTTATGCATGTGCATAATTTAAAATGGGGACATCACAAGGTTGACAAGACTCAACCCTCAAGATTAAAGAGTTAAGTAATTATTGGTGTACACCATCTATATCAATGCAAGATGATTAAGCGAATCTCAACTGTTCATCATTTTTCACCATTTCTTTGATTGTTTTTTGAAGTTTTTGGTTGCTTTCCCGCCACTATTGGTTTTCACTCCTCCAAACTCTTCCTCACTAGTATTGCTCTCTCACTTCTCCCATTTGGCGAGCTGTAGCCAAAAAATAAGGTTTCGATGAGGGTTTTAGAGTATGTTTATTAAAATGAAAATTAGAACTAATAATGAGCACATTTAGGTTTTAACATTATGACATCCTTTACCCTACATATAATATATAATGTATATTTTATATATTATAATTATACTACTTATTTTATAAATTATATTCCTTAACAAAACTAATTAGTATAATTAATAATTAATAATTATTATATTTTATATAATACAAAAAATTAATATATAAATATAATAAAAAATATAATTAATATACTATATATATTTTATATAGTATAGATTAAATCATATATAATATAATTATATTAATTATTATATATAATAGTATATCTCTCTATATCTCCCACTATCTATGTCTCTCCCTCTTCCCCTCTCTATCTATTGAGTTATCTCTCCCTCTCTCCCTATCTCTTTCATTCACTCCATCTCTCCTACTCTATATCTCTATCTCTCGCGTTCCCTCCATCTCTCCTACTCTATATCTCTATCTCTCTCATTCCTCCAACTCTCCTACTTTATATCTCTATCTCTATTTCTCTCTTTATATCCCTCTCACTCCTCTCTCTATATCTTTCTACCCATATAATTCTCTACCTCTATCACTATCTCTCTACCTCTATCATTATCTCTCTATCTCTTTCACTATCCCCCTCTACCTCTCTATATCACTCCCTTTCTATGTCTCTCTCCCTCTCTCCCCCATATTTTTCTCTCTCCCTCTATGTATCACTCTTCCTCTCTCCTCCCTCTTCTTTCTCTCCCTCTTCTACCTATCTCTCTCCCTCTCTCCCCCTCTTCTCCCTCTTCCTCTTCAACCTATCTCTCTCCCTCTCTCCCCCTCTTCTCTATCTCTCCTCCTCTACCTATCTCTCTCCCTTTCTCTCTCTATCTCCCCCCTCTCTCTATCTCTCCCCATCTCTCCCTCCCTCACTCCCTCCCTATCTCCCCAATCTATCTCTCTATCTCTACCTGCCTCTCCTTTTCTCTTCCCATATATCTCTATCTCTCTCCTTCTCTTCTCATATATATCTATCTCCCCCTACTTCTTTCTCCCTTTCTCTACCTACCCTATTTCTTTCTCCCTCTCTCCATCTCTATTTACCTACCTCTAATTCTCTCTTATTTTTTATATCTTTGTCTCTCTCTCTCTCTCCCTCTCCTCTCCTCTCTATATCTCCTTATATCTCTATCTCTCTATCACTCTATCTCACCATATATATCTCTTTATCTCTCTCTCTCTACTTCTTCCTCTATCTCTCTTTATCTCTCTTTCTATTTGTCTCCCTCTTCCTCTCTTGCTCTATCTTCATTTCTACCTCTATTTTCCTCTCTCCCCCTTTATTTCTAGACATGTCTCCCTCTCTAACCCTCACTATATATTTATCTCTTCCATCTCTATCTATCTCTCTCTCCTCTCTCTCTTTATTTCTCCTTCCTCTTCTCTCCATATTCATGTCCTCCTCCTTCTTCTCCATCTCTATCTCCTTATCCCTCTCTTTCTCACTCTTCTTGTTACTATCTCTCCCTCTTTCTATCCCTACCTCTCCCTCTCTCTCCCTCTCTCCTTATTGCAAACATAACATGATCCTATTGGTAATGGAGCCTAATTATCTTCCTCAGTCAGAAGTTTTATTTCAATCATGTTTGGATCCCTATAAGTGGATACATAAATGTATGCAAAAAACTGATCAAAATTTATCATAATTGACCTTACACACATCTTTGGCATACCCATTGCACACTAAGGTACAATTGCTAGTTATGACCATATAAAAAGAAAAAATCTTAATGTTTGGAAATCAAATGATTGCAACCTACTTCCCACTAATTCAATAAGTCTTACTACTTAAAAAAAATATTATATTTCCTTTTAACATCTTATTTAATACAATATCTTGCACAAACTATGAAATATGACCTTTTCTACCTACTGTTTTATCATATATTTTTGAAACCTTAAAAAGTTAATATAAATTACACTATTTCAAACAAAATCAAATTGATAAAAAGAAATGTGTGGACATCATCCAAAACTGACCAAATCTTTGCACGCTAGTAGACCATTTATACATTTACAAGTTCATAACACGTTTAGAATCTTCTATTTCCGAAAGTGAGAAGACCATTCGAAGATTCAAAATGCAACTATTAAAAAACTTCTTACCATGCTTAAAAATAACGGAAATTTTCACGTGGATGTTAAATAGGAGTCTATTCTCATTAAAAGAAACAATGGAGCGTACTACTTTTCAAAACAAAATATTGACTGATTAGACTTTTTACTAGTTTCTTGGTTTCAGAAGATAGGGCGAAACTTTGAAATAATGAGCTAATGAAGATGATAATGAAATGTGAGAATTGAAAAAACAATAGTTACTTCACAGGTAACATCGTTCTGTGATATATTTATTTTTGGTTTAAAGGTCTGTGTGGAAATTTTATGTATTCTCCTTCAAAGTAGACAACTGGTCACGCCTCACAACTATCTCCCTCACCCACTCCACCATCTCCAGCTCCTTATCATTACAAATCACCACCACCTCCCTCTCCCTCACCTCCTCCACCATATTATTACAAGTCCCCTCCCCCTCCATCTCCATCTCCTCCTCCTCCCTATTATTATAAGTCCCCACCACCACCATCTTCTTCACCTCCACCACCATACTACTACAAATCCCCACCACCTCCATCTCCATCTCCTCCACCTCCATATTACTACAAGTCTCCACCTCCACCATCTCCATCTCCTCTTCTACCATATTATTACAAATCTCCACCACCACCATCCCCATCTCCACGTCCTCCATACTACTACAAATCCCCACCACCACCATCCCCATCACCACCACCACCATACTTCTATAAATCCCCACCACCTCCATCTCCATCTCCTCCACCTCCATATTACTACAAGTCTCCACCTCCGCCATCTCCATCTCGTCCTCCACCATATTATTACAAATCCCCACCACCACCATCTCCATCTCCGTCTCCACCTCCTCCATACTACTACAAATCCCCACCCCCTCCATATTGATTATTTCATTCTGACAATAAAAGCTATGAGGTGAAATTCTAACATATCTTATTGTTTTTTTAGTAATTACCTTGTACCATTTGTTCTTCGAAATCTTTCAAATCTTATATACATTATTTCAATTCAATCCAAACTTATCTTGAATTTCAGAATATGTTATAACGAGCTAAAATTCCTTTTATTTTGCTTTTACTTTGTGTGCACAGATCTGCTGCAGTATGTAGGTCTCAATCTACTGGGCCATTATTTTTTCATTAGTGATATGACCATCCGCAAATAAAGATTGAAAACACTATCAAGATTTGCTCTGAAATAAGCAGAATCATGTAAAATCTGAGATCTACGATAGTTATTGTTGTAGGTAATAAGGGGAAAGTCATTTCCAATACTTCTCTCTCATCTCAGAGGAAAATCACATTGTTGTGTGTTCCCTGTGCTGAAGTAAGGACTTTTGGTTAACAAATTAGTTTATAACATCTGTCTTCTGAGAGATAATAAGATTATTATGTTCTGTATTCTTACATTATCTGTGTTTTCAGTTTTATTCATTTAAAAATATGGAGGGATTTTTTAAGTACTAAAATGTTTCTTGGATTTTTTAAGTATTAAAATGCTTCAGGGATATTTTATTGAGTCATTTTATTGTGCTTAATTACGTCAGCTGCTCGCTATATTTGTGGGAATAGGGTATTGATTATTCGATCAATATTGTCGATCGTATTAAAAATTAATAAATGTTGAAAGAACTATTCGTCTCATGGAAGTGAGTAAAAAAAAAACAGTTGTTGCATGTTGTTAGGACAGCGACGTTTATTCTCTTGAATATAAAAAATAGTCCCATCATATTAGACAAAAAAATAGATAATGGGAGATGAAGATCTTAATCATATTATATACATCGTAATTTAAATAATTTTATAATATTAATTTTTGGTGACTTGTAGATTGGCCATTTTACAAATAAACTTATCAATAGATTTACAGAAATAAATCTTATCATGTGATGTATATGAATATGGCCATAATAAATACTTCAATTTTAGTGGTCAAACTTTTAAATAAATCAAAGGTTTTGGTTAATTTTAGAAGGTCAAACAAATATTGTCTAAATAAATATTTTCATATATAAAAAATAATATATCATGTCACAAATTAAATGGATGCATGACAAAATTATATATAATATTCTTTTATCATTTTAATAGATCTATGTTTTAATAGAATCTCAATCTCACATATATAAATAAACATAAAATATAAAAAAAATGAAAAATTTAGAAATCTTAAATAGATGATGTTTGAGGAGATAAAAGAAATAAAAAAATAAATTAAAATTTGTAAATTGTTTTTTATAATTATGTTCAAATTGTTGGAAAGATAAGGAATATTTTTTAGTTTGCATGAGCACACTACTAAAAAGTGGATAAAATGTTGAAAGAGATCATTTCTTGTTTTTGTGATTTATGCCTAAATAGTTTTAGAAACCATTCACGATTTGTTGTTTCTCTCTTGCCAATATATTTATTTAGTGCTTGAGTTGAAGGGAAAACAAGTTAATTTAGTGGTTGTTGAAGCCATAAAGTGTTGCAATGATTTGGACAGAGAAGTTGTATTAATGTAACTCATTTGAAAGATTAATACAAGAGTAGATCTCGTTGAATGTGAAGTTTATTCCTAAAAGGGTTTCTCCACGTAATTCTTGAGATACAGTTTACATTTATTTTGTAATCTATTTTCATCTATGATTTATCTTTATCTATTTATTTGGATGCATAAAATTGTCTACATATTTTCACCGTAAAGTTTTCTTCTGATTTTCAACATTTTATGTCAGAGCAAAGTTGGCTTGATTAGAGAAGGGAATGCCTCTGTTGGAATTTTTTATTGGGTTTTTTTCTATAGTGGGAGTGTGTTGTGTGTTCTTTTAGTTTCAGATTCAGTGTGATAAGAGATCATGACTATCTCATCTTGGTTGGACATTGAAAAGTTGAATGGTACTAGGCATGAGCTTTGGATGTTAAAGATCAAGGATATCTTGGAATAAAGAGATAAATAGATTGATGTTAATAAAGAGAAGAAATTAGACAATGAAGATAGGATTAAATTAGATGAAAAGGACTATGGCACTATTTGTTTGTTTTTATCTGATTTTGTTCTATTAAATATGTTTAATGAGACTAAGTTGCATGTAAATTATGGAATAGAATAGGAGAGATATACCAAAATAAGAATCTCATTAACAAGTCATTTCTAAAAATAAATTTATATTCTCTTAAAATGAATAATGAAGACTTGATTAAATGTATTTTATTAATATGTTCACTACCTAAATCTTGGGATAATCTTATTGTTACAATCAATGGTTATTTTACACATGATCTAAAGTTGAATTTCATCCTTTACACTCTACTTTCAGAGGAAATGAGGAGGAGTTTAGAGGGGTCTAAAGTTGCATTGCATGTATGAGGTAGATCTAAGGAGAAAGGGAAGGACAAGAATAAAGGTGAAAAGCACAATTATAAGGATCATTCTAAGTCCAAGATAAGGTCAAAAACACCTAGTAAGAGTAGATTGAGGTGTTGGAATTGTGGTAAATGAGGCATCTCAAAAAGGAATGTAAGAATACAAAGAAAAATAAAGATGATTCCTCTATAGATAAATCCCTTGATGATGAAGCTATTGATTCTTTTATTATTTCTGCTAATATGGCTTATTATGACTTTTGGTTCATAGACTCAGGTGCATCCTACCACGTGACTCCTCACAAGGAATGGTTTTTAGCATATTTAGCTTATGATGTTGGGGAAGTTTTCCTCGGGGATAATAGAACATGAAAAATTATAGGCTAGGGGTGATAAAATTTATTTGCAATGATGGAAGGGTTAAAAACCTTAAAGATGTACTGCACATACCTTGTTTAGCTAGACATGGAATTTATGTATCTAAATGAATGATTCTATGGTGCATATTACTTTTGAAAAGAGTGGTTGCAAGTTAAAAAATGGAATTTTTTTTTATCTAAGGGTAATAGGTGCGACACCCTATTTAGATTTGATCCTTCTACTTTATGTAATTATATTATTGTATCTAATAACTTTGTATCATGTAAGTTATGGCATGAAAAAATGGATCATATTGGTGAAAAGGGTATCAAAACCCTCACAAATAAATATATGGTTGATGGTTTGTTAGGTTGCACTATCTATTTCTATTATTGTGAACATTTTATTAATGAAAAGCAACATAGAGTATCATTTACATCTAGAAGTGCTAGCACTAAATAAGTTTTGGAGGTGTAGTATAGGAAAAAGTAGCCCTTTTAACACTTAATTTGGGAATAAATAATTAATAATAAAATGAGCTAAATGATGGCTTCATTTAGTGTTGTAATATGTATTTTACATATTCACATTAAGTTTAGGGACTTTTAAATAAAATGGACTTAATTGTTCCCTTTGGTGTTGTAAGTTGTACCTTTACAATTTCACGCTCATCTAGGGCGCTATTAATTAATTGAGGTTTATTTTCCTTAATTGCCCCTTTTAATTTGAATCCAAGCCTAATTAATTGCATTTTCTGAGTGATAAAACCCGACATTCATAAATTTCATAAAATAATGTTTAACATTGAGCAATGTGTGTCCTAGGGAAGTGACCTAGTACCCATTCACCATAGGGTGAATGGGTCCTCACTTAGGCCTAGGACCTAAATTTCAAAATATTTTTTTGGCTATTTTTTAATGATTTCAAATGTGTATTCACATGTCGGCTTGTGTTATTTGAATTTTGGGAATTAATGTTAAGATATTTATAAATAAGAGGTCATTTCACTATGTTTCATCTTAAGACTTTAAAGCATCCTAGAACTTTTATGTGACTTCATGATATCAAGATAGAGCATTATCAAGAGCATTCAAGATCATTTTCAATGCATTCAAGAGTAGATTTATTGAATATTATTGCAGCAATCAAGATCTTATCATCATGTCAAAGTCTTATTGCATCATGCATGTTGTTTGAGCTAGTATGGTGATGTAGAGTTCATGATCCTTTCAAGTATTCAATGAATTACCTCAACTCAAGTTTTAGGATCAAGATTCGTATCCATTGAGCCAATTCATGCTATTTGTAGATTTGCAAATTTTCCAAGGTTTAATCAAAGGTTTGGTGAGCTACAGGGAAAACATTAGTGGAAAATCCGGAAAGCATTTCCATTCACTCCCAACAAGGTGTCCAAATCGCTCTAATTTTATGAAGTATAGGTCCAATGCATGTCCATTCGCCAATGAGTTTTTTTATGAGGCATATTTAAGCAACAAATTCGCCATTTTCAAACTACACATTTCAATTGGACAGACTAATATTTTTGGCTGGAATCCTGAAAGCATTTAATAAAACACCTACATATTCACCAATACTATTAAAACAACATTGTATCAAGACCCATTTTTCCAATTAAAATTTACAAATAGTTGCTTGTGAAGACCCATTTCGCTAATTGAAATTTATAAATAGTTGCTCATGAGGACCTATTTTGCCAATAACATTAAAAAATAATTACATTTGAGGACACATTTTGCCTTGAAAATTACAATGTATCGTTGTATAAGCAAGTGGGATTCACCAAATATTTAATATGCCATTTAAAAATCCCATGGAATTCACCAAATATGGAATCATGGATTGATATAAATATAATTGAAAGTTTCATTTATTCTTAATTTTTTACACATTTTGTTCGGTTCTGAGGTTCTACTTCTCCATTCAGAACTAGAAGTCAGTGAACTACGAAGCCAAAAATGTAGACTTAAAAGGTGAGTGATCATTTCTTAATAGTTTTATTAGTTATAATAATACGTTTTCTTTATCTCTTTTCCATTCTTGCTTCAACAAAGTGAACCTTAGAACCAAACTCTAAAGTTTCAAAGTTTTCAAAACTTCCGACCCACCAAGTAGAAAAGGTGAGTGATCATTTCTTCATAGTGTTATTAGTTATAATAATAAGTTTTCTTTATCTCTTTTCCATTCTTGCTTCAACAAAGTTAACCTTAGAACCAAACTCTGAAGTTTTGAAACCTCCGACCCGCTGAGTAGAAAGATGACCAAGAAAGACTTGCAACTCAACAAAGTGAACCATCAAAAAGGTTGGAGAATCAGTAAGTTATGAAAATTTAGAACTCCGCGACAAGGTTATAAAACTATGAGGACTAGCGACTAAGGTTAGTAAAATCCAAAAAATATATATTTTATTCCATGGTATTGAATTTGATATGTGATTATGCATCATTTTTAAACAACAACACTTATCACACTACTTATAAATTCCTATTGCATTTCCATTCACATAATCTTTGATAAATAACTAAAAAGAATATTATTAATCCATTCCTTGAATAGAAGCTAATAGTTCAACATCCATAACTTATAAGTTATAAGCTAACAGAAGCTAACAGTTCAACATAAATAACTTATAAAGGCATCCAATGTCCACCCAACTTAAACAACAAAAGCTTAAACTGCCAAATCACCTAAATTATACTAAGAAATCCTTATGCATCCATCACCATAAAATATGTATTCATAGATAAACATTCAAACTATCCAAAAATCTATCAATCTTATGTAAATAGAAATA